>JAUKPP010292695.1:0-10117 GCA_032273245.1 Phyllaplysia taylori
AGCCAATGAAGTTCCTGTAACATAGGTGTCACATGTTCATACTTGGGCTTCCTTAGGACCATTCTGGCTGCACTATTCTGAAATCTCTGGAGTTTATCAAGCATGTTCTTGCAGCATGACAGGGGGGGGGGGCCCAAATGATTGGGGCACAGTGTCCAAATTGTATGTACCCTCCTTCCTTTTCAAAGAGTATTGTTTCATATCTGTTTCTTATTTTAATTTGGAGAACTTACAAGATAATTCAAATCGATTAAACAAATCTCTCTAAGAAAGACAACAATTCATTCTTCGCACATTTCACATATTTTATCTATTTCTTGCCCCCATTCACTAACAATGTAGTTACCCACCTGAACTTCTCTTTCTAACTGTCTGTACTGGTCTTCACGAAGCTTGTTTTCCCTTCGAAGCTGCTTCATCTCATTGTCGAAGTCCCTTCGCCTCGCTTTACAAGAGTCGGTGCAATCTCTGGAAAAAACAAAAAGTGTAAGGAGGCGTTGAGAAATTTTTACCGACACATTGCATGACATAGAGGCAAAAAGATTTATACCAATATTGATGTGCATGACAACAAGGAAAACAATTCAGCCATCCAAATGCCACTGAATAAAATTTTCTTTTTCAAAATCCAACAAAGCAAGAGTTTGTTGTTTGTTGGCCGACTTACCGTATTTTTTTGTGTGTGTCGCTTTTCTCACCCGCTTATTGGCATCTTTAAAAATTCTCTCTCAGTATCACCCAACATAATCATTATTGCCTCTGCTGTAGAATCTTGTAATCAGAACTGAAACAACTCTCAGGGAAACTTAGCATAAAAGTGAAGAGGCTAAAGACAACAAAGAGGACTATAACAACAACAATCATCTTTTTATTCGAGACTGCTCCAACAAAAGAACATTTTAACTTAAAACTTATTTCATGAGGTTTGAAAGCAAAGCTGAGGCAAAAACATTTACTTCAAATGTTTTTCCTATCGATGCAATGATATGCCTTATTCAAAAGAAAAAAACAACACTAAAGCTATGTTTCCCTTACAAAAACCTTCCCAAAGAAACGTCAATTTTCTTACCGCGTTGCTGCTGCCATGGCAACAGCCCGAGCCGCCGCCGCTGCCTCAGCAGTTTTATTTTTCTTCTCATTGACCAGTTGCTGTTCCAAGGCAGTTCTAACTTTCCTCTCCTCCGCTAGCTTCTTCTCTATTGAAGCTATCGTTTGTTTATCCTGCTGCCGAGATGTGACTAAGTTATGTAATCTGAAACAAAACAATACATGTTTGAATTTTTGAGAGGTGAGATGTGACGAAGTTATGAAATCTGAGATAAAACAATGATACAGGTTTGAATTTTTCAAAAGGTGTTATGTGACTGGGACTAAGTCGGTTCCAAGTTTTAGAGTTTTAAATTTCATTAAAGAAAATAGTTTTTATCATAAGTTGTAAATTTTTAAAATGTGAATTAAGTTAGAAAATATTTTTTATATAAATATATTATGTATACGAACATGTAAACATTATATCACAATTTATCAGTCTGCACTGTAAATATTTTCTCCTTTTAAGTAATGGTGCTATTGCACTTTTTAGCTTTCTACAAAAATACACTCTATAAAGGACAACGTGGGCAAAGATCAAAACTATTTCTCGGCACTGATATGACCTTATATAGTGTCAATGTAGCCGTTAAAAACAAACATGTGTGACTAAGTTATGTAATCAAAACAAAACAATACATGTTTGGATTTTTCTAGAGGTTTCTAAGACACTATTGACACTGTAAGACTTGAAGAAGTGGATAAGGACAAAAGTACCCCATAGGAAAAAAGGTTGAAGGAACACACCAGTTTCCACAACCACCAACAAAAACAGAAAGATAAAGAATATACAGGTGGTGTGGAAAATTTCTGAGATTGTTTACTATGACCAGAAACTGGGGCAGTAAACCAAGGTACAAAATTGACCCAAAAAATGGTGTCTGTTGTGCAATGTTCAGGTCTATCACAGGGAAGACCCGATTTCTGGTTTGGTTTAGTTACCAGTTTTACATCCCCTGCAACACTGTAAGGTCATTTAAGAGACAGGCTACTTCGACCGTGTCTGTCAGGGCCACCCCGGGCTGAGAGGGAAAAAATCCCAGCAGAAAAAAGCCAGATCGTCCGAGATCGGGGATCAAACCTGGGTCTTCCACATGCAAGGCGAAGAGCCTAACCATCACACCACAGCGCCGGTACCCAATTTCGATCCCATGTGCAGGCGATCTCCGTTTTTCTGTTGGGATTCATCCCTCTAAGCCCAGGTTGGCCCTGGCAGGCAGGGTCAAAATAGCCTGTCTCATTAATGAACTTATAATGTTATAAAAGAACGTAAAAAGGAGGAAACGACCCTGAATAGAAGAAAATCACGAGCACATCAACCCTTCGTCTAGAGCGCGTTTTACCGAAAAACTTTCAAAAAGAGGCAACCTTAGATTTGAAAGTCAATGGACTAGGCTAGAAGCCAATAAGGTAGCATCGTTGCTTAAGAACTTAGTAGTTTCAAGAGTCTCGCTAGTTTAAAAATGAAAACCAACCATAAAGAAGAAGCAGAAGGAGGAGGAGGAAGAGAAGACGTCTCTCAAATGTCTATAAATGGATTTATTAACACCAAAACCAGCCACAAACAAAATAGAGACAACCAGTGCAGATCCCTATCCAATCTCCAAATGTGTGTACACAATGAAAGAAAAAAATCATCCACAACAATGTGACAGGGACTGGTTTGGTTTGGTTTGGTTACCAGCTTTACGACCCCTGCAATAATGTACGGTCATTTAAAAGACGGGCTACTTCGACCCTGCTTGTCAGGGCCAACCAGGGCCAACCAGGGCTGAGAGTGAAAAAATCCCAGCAGGAAAAAAAACCCAGATTGTCCACGATCGGGGATCTAACCGGGGTCTTCCGCATGACAGGCGAAGAGCCTAACCATTACACCACAGCGCCGGTTCCAAATGTTTGTACACAATGAAAAAACAACAACATCCACAACAATGTGACAGGGACCACGGGCCATTCCTAATGTTTAGGTCATACCGAGCACAGACAATACAGTGGAAGACTCACTTGTTTTGTAAATTTTCATTGTCCTGTTGAAGCTGATACAACTCGGAGCGTAAGACTTTCTCTTCTGAGGACGAACTGCTAATCTGGGACTTGAGTTCATGCTCAAAGTTGCGACTTGCCTGGAGATCGGCTTTTAACTTTTTTACATCTGATTCTAACCTGCAAGATGGAGGTCATTGAGAAGTTATCATTTCATGAATCTCTTATATTCTGATTCTTCTAACCTGAAAATGTAAGTAACAGTAACAAGTTATCATTTCATGAAAATCTCTTATATTCTGATTCTTCTAACCTGAAAATGTAAGTAACAGTAACAAGTTATCATTTCATGAACCTCCCACATTCTGATTCTTTTAACCTGAAAATCGCTGGCTGGGTGCAAAACCCTACAAGCGCCAATAAACATAATGACACTTGTCTGGTTCTTACATCCAGCCGGCAAAATGTAAATAACAATAATAAGTTATCAGTTCATAAATCTCTCACATTCTGATTCTTCTAACCTGAAAAAATTAAAGTCACATTAACAAGTCATCATTTATTCATGCCCATCTCTCACATTCTAATACTACCATGAAAAGTGGAAGTCACATTAAGAAGTCATTATTTTAGGAATCTGCTACATTCAAATCAAACATAACACCACCCCGACAACCAACTGTCCCACTATCCTAGTTTCATTATACAGCAATGGGACCATTTAATATACAATAAAGATAAGATTGGGTCATTCCAAAAAAAAAGAAATGCCAACTAAGCTACATCATAATAAATCAAATCCTGCAGATATATGTATGTAATTTTAGCTTGTACACTGTTAACAGCATGACATTTTGATGGTGATACCCGCACAAATGTATCATATATTATGTGGCAAACAACTACCTATAATGACAAATGACATCTCCTTCCCAAATACCAGATTTTGTGAAATTACCCTACAAAAGTCAAAATGCGTCAAGAGATGTGACAGCACAATAATGGTGTCAGGCTTGAATGGGCCCACTCTGACTACCTTGTAAAGGGAGGTCAAGTACATCATCAACGGTTTAACACTTAAACAGGACAACTCTGAAATATTCTAAACTCTTGAACTTTGAAATCTCGTAAGGGAGGGCCAAATGCATCATCAATAGTTTTATACACGAATAGACCAACTCTGAAATATTCTGAAAAACCTAAGCAATTCTTTAACGGAAGAATATGAAAGTTGTTGCACAAACAAAAGATTTACAGCTTCTCTTCTAAAATAAGAGTTTCTACACATTTCCCACTATTGCTAAGTTCCACACGTACCTCTGTATGACCTCATCTTTATTATTTGTGTATGACACAGGTGATGGTGAAGGCTGGAGCTCTCTGTACATGTTTTTGCCCTTTTTAGAAGAGGAAGTGGACGACGACTGATGTGCCGATGAGGAATTGGAGGAGGACGCATTACTGGACCCACTGTCCTTACTGCTGTTCAGCTGTTTGCTGCTCGGCTTGGTGGAGGGCAGTGGGATCGACGAGGCGGCAGCAACGGCAACAGCCGCAGCCACACTGCTGTTCCCAGATTTGAATGCCTTCCCTGCCTGCTGCTCATTGGCAAAGTTGTCTGCACTCTCGTCAAACTGATTCACATTTGATGCTTTCCGAGGCAAACTTTTCTCTATATATTCTATTTCATCATCTTCATTGATTTTTGCTTTCGCGTTAATCGAAGAAGAGTCTTTTTCATCGTCCAATTTTGAAGATGAAGAAACTTTTTTGCTTGATGAACCAGAAACACCATTTGAGATTACTTCCTCTTCTGATTTTGATGGTAAAGCTGAGGATAGAGTGCACATAGAAAAGAATTACTTGAATGAAAGTCATAATCAAAACCATACATGCAAACGTAGAAGACGAAGAAGAATACCCAAACATCATGCACCAATACAAGCCTCTTTTTCTTTAGAACATAACTGCCTCTTCCTGGCTTGGCTCTCATTCAAACGGACCAAAGATTGAATGTCTTTCTGTGCTGAAGCAGTACCTTTTGGAGTAGTATTCATTCCTTTTTCCACCTTCTCTTAGTACAAAATAACAACCATGTTCTATATGAAATCGCCACGCATGTCACCAACATTAAACTTTTGCACTGTTGCAGTGGTTACATCTCCGTAACCAAGTATGCAGGTGTACTAATTTAGAGCGCATTTTCAGAGTGGGACAGTTTTCATTCAATTGCCGAATTGTGGTAAGATGGAAGGCGGGTGTGATATTTGTTATAGCAACTGAGTCTGCACAACAACGTTCTTCAATGCATCCCCCAATTTTAAATTTCATTGACCATGGGATTAACTAAGGTTGGGGTGTGCGATTGCATATTAAATACTTAAGATGACTCATAGTTTCAAAAAGCTACATATGGCGCTTTTTAAAATCAGCTACGAGGAAATGTTACAATCTTCACGCTGAAAAGTTCAATCATAGTTGGAACTACTTCATCGACATCTTAAAAAGACAGTAATCCAGAAATAAATATCCAGTTTCTCTTGGTTTGTCCATGCAATTGCCATTTTCTTTTCTTTTTTGTTTTTGTATATGCAATTACCTTATTCAATTTGTGCAGTAATCCACAGTCCACACACACAAAGGAAAGAAGTTTATCTCTAAACAAACCCACAACAACATGTTACCTTTGGGTTTATCAGCATACTGAACTTCAGCAGGGAGTGCTTGTTGTAATATTTGTAGATAAAAATCATTTTCTTTTTGTATAACTTTTTGTCGCCTCTGCGGAGCAAAATATGGAACCATGACAAAACAAAATATAGTTAAGGTAAAAATCATCATTACCGTACATCACTCTTCAGATCTTCCTTGCTACTCCCGAAAACCCTTCATTGATAAAACTATCAGACTTTTTTAAATGGAATCATAGAAAAAATGGTTGCTTTCTTAAGACGAAAAAAATATCTGAAAAAATTCTGAAAATGCATACTTCAAAACACATCAGGATAAAATTGAACACAGAGAATGATTGTGTCTGCAAACGGTGTCCGTGACACACAAATTACCTCTTTAATGAAAAGTCTTTGGGCCTAAATTAATTTATTTCCATGAGAGGGCTAAATAAAATTATTCAGGTCAACTGGAAAGATTGTCAGACCCCATACATAAAAATTACGTCAAAGATCCCTCAGATACATATTTCATCCTCTATTCCTCACCACAACATTAACATAACCTTCCCCTTTCCAGTCAGATAAACGATGGTTAGCGTGCTGAAACATGCAAGTCATTTAAACACAAATGGGCCAAGATTGTGAAGAAATAAGAAAAATAAAAAGCAATACTTACTAATTTCATTTTGTATGAAACATAGCTTTTGAAACCAAATCCCAGTGTGACCACAGGGTAGCCAATGCTGAAATAGAACAAAATATCCATTTCATTGTACATTTGGAACATTTTCAAATACAAAGTTAATGATGCAGTAATTTATTTATGATTCATTAATGCGTTGCCTGTAAAAAGGGGTATGGTATACTGCAAAAACTTGCAATGTTTATTGAGATTGATGGTTTTGCTTTATTTCCTTGGTCAGTTTGCAAAATATTCAGCCCAATATAACACGGCTGGACACAAAACAAAATATAAAAAAAACCACTTGATAAATTCATGTTTTTGAGACTAAAATGAGCCTTTTCTCTCATTAAATAATAGCTATCATTTTCAAATTCATACGAATTCAGGCTTCCCATTTTGTCATAACACTTGACTTTACTTCTCATGGATTTTATATCCATGTTTACATTCTGCACATAGAAACACACATTCCATTTTCCTTACCAGTGACAAGCAAAGGGTCTACAAAGGTCTAAATTGAAAGGTAAACTTTTCAATTCTCTGAGCCGTATTGAAGCTTCAATGTAGACAAACAGCAACCATAGTGAAACAGTCGGAAGACAAATGCCTCTTTCTGAAATAAAAAATACGAGAACCATTAACAGCAACCCAGAAAGAAGAAAAGACACAGCTAATTTAAGTGTAATGGTATTTCTAAAGTAAAGTGAGATAAAACTTCATTTCATTTCATTTCATTCCCAATTAACTCAATAAATTTCTGTCTGAGCATGTCCAAATAATAGTAAGGCCATAAAACAGAAACAAGGAAAAAATTAAAACAGAGAGTGCAGCATACATTAAAGGAGCTTATCCAATTCTTTCACATAAAAATTGTGATCTCTTATATTATAAATCCTCAAAGGTTAACAAATTATGCAAGGTTTGAAACCATAAGGGCATCAGAAATTTCCATCGACAACTCATGAAGGTGGAAAGTAAATCATATAACTTGAAAGAATCAGGCCTGGCAGCTAAAAAAATAAACCCAGGCTCTTTTTTATTTAGTAGTCAGAAAGTAGATAATGCCAACAGCAACACCGAGAAAGAAGTAGAAGCAAAAAGGGCAGACCATACAAGACTGCTCAATTACCGCCCCCCTTCAAATGTTTCATTTTTAGTTTTATGTCCCTTGCAACACAAAGGTAATTTAAAGAGATGGGTTACTTCAACCCACCCCGTCAGGGCCAACCCGGGCTGAGATGGACACATCCTAGCAGAAAGACGCAGATGCTCATCTCCATGTGGGTCTTGAACTCGAGTCTGCATCTACGAGTTGGGCAAAGGGCCTAAGGCAATGCAATGGGCCTAACATTACCCCAAAAACACCAGCTCGTAATGAACTAAGCATCTAGAGAGAATTGACCCCAAACTTGTCACACAAACTGTACCTGTATGCCAGACGTACTGCACCCAGACATACGTGCTGGCTGCGAAGAAAAGCCATTGCACTGGTATGAAGAGGTAGCAAATGACATCTGACGTAATCGCTATGCACACAAAGAACACGGAGAAGGCCTGAGGAGGAACAAAAAAAGAAATGTTGAATATTGTGATGATTTTCAATTCTTCCATTGAAAACAAATGCTAAAATACAAAAATGCAGTTAGTTCAAAGTTAGTTGTTTATAGAGGCGCCAGCATCTTTGGCGGTTTTAGCCTCTTGGTAATATTGTGTTCTTTTTTCACTTGAGGGTCATTCCATCTGTGCTATGTCTATGCATGTCCTATTGAGGTCCTTTTTTGCTAGGTGTATTCATGTAAAAACAGATTGCGATGGATAGTTTCTAAACCTTCAACTGTACATAACACAAAAAATCAAAAATCCCAACACATAATACAATTGATGATATCTAAATCTTCAACTTAATACGAACGATAAAAAACAAAAACCCAGCATGCAATACGATGGATGCAATAAAGCTGCAATAAAAATAGCTATGATATTTTATGATGGTATCACCCCCAACAAATAGCCAATTTATAAGCATTTCATGTTCCTTATCTTGCGTCTCTCCTCTATATTTTGATTTTACATGAAATCAGAAGCCTTCACATCTCTTCCTCTCAGGTCATTGTGAAAGATTCACAGTATTAGGCTAGGAATTGAACACATTTATCTACCGCATACAAAACTGTAAAGTCACAAAGTAAAGCAGCAACTCAAAAAGAGAAGTAGAATGAGCAGGCTACACCAAGGACCCATGACACACTCGCTTCTGACATACCATACGTCATCATTTAATAAACACAATCTACACGAAATTTACATGACATGTTGATTTCTTTCCCCCCTAAAAAAAACAATGAAACACTACGATTAGAACTCTTCTCTTTCCAAATTTTGACACAGGATATATCAATGTATTCAATTTAAAAAAATTTCATACTGCAGCCACTCAATATCCTTAAGTCCCAACAACCAGCGCTGTGGTGTAATGGTTAGGCTCCTCGCCTATCATGTAGAAGACCTGTGATCAATTCTGAGTGCGGGCGATCTGCGGGGGGTTTTTTTCTGCTGGGATTTTTTCCCTCTCAACCCGAGTTGGCCCTGACAGGCAGGGTTGAAGCAGCATAGCTCCAAAAAGTTAAATGACCTTACAGTGTTGCAAGGAATGTAAAACTGGGAACCAGACGGTAACCAAACGCAGTCACTTAATGTCCTTGAGTCCTAATAAATTACCTTCATAACACTATGACTAAGTCTTCACAAACAAGAGAATAAAGTTCTCAAACCTAGTTCCTCTTTATCATGACACAAAATTATTATGTCAGGAAGATTTTTTAAAAACTCGAGACACCCACAAAAAACAACTTTTTCACGTCCCTTCAAAGATTTAACAACAGCAATAAAACACCCCGAACCTTCCATTTAAGTCAGATCATCAAGGTTTTGCCTTATCAGTTTCATAAAGGAATGCAGAATCAAGTTTTCTGCACTCATGACCAGCTTTTATTTAGCACTGGAGCCCTGAACAAGGAATGATTAGAAGTAAAAGTAGAGAGTATTGCGTCTGTGCGTGAATCACACTGAATGTGTAGTCTTTTACATAACCGGCGCCTGGTGTAATGTTTCGGCTCTTCGCCTACACACAGAAGGTTGGAGTTCAATCCCATGTGCAGATGATTATGAATTTTCTCCTGGGATTCACCCCTCTCAGCCCAGATTGGTCCTGACAGGCAGGGTCGAAGTAGCTTGTTTCTTAAATGACCTAAGTGTTGCATGGGACATACGGACGTAAACTACTAACCCAAATCTTTAATGTAGTCAACAAAGAACACAAATATCGTGGGTGTTTTGACTGTTTATGTTCAAAATTTTCCTTGTTTTGTAACAAAAGTAAAAAAAAATGTGCCCTCATGAACGGACATTTCATCAATGTTATCGAACCCTCAACTCGACGTCATATGAAATAAAGGAAAATAATAAAGGACTTGGATGAAAGTTAATCTTGACATTAGCACTGAAGACAGAAAAACGTTTTCACTTCTCTCTTCCCTGTAGTGCACCATCCTGATCTCAGTAAATAAATCTATCCTACTGCGCCCAAGAATAATTTTTTTCTTCTTTTTTTTGGGGGGGGGGGAAGAGAGAGAGAGAGAGAGAGAGAGAGAGAGAGAGAGAGAGAGAGAGAGAGAGAGAGAGAGAGAGA
>JAUKPP010292706.1:0-10117 GCA_032273245.1 Phyllaplysia taylori
CTCTCTCTCTCTCTCTCTCTCTCTCTCTCTCTCTCTCTCTCTCTCTCTCTCGCTCTCTCTCTCTCTCTCTCTCTCTTTCTCCCCTTCGTTCTTCCTGTCTTTCGCTCTTCCTCTCTCTCGCCTCGCTCTTTATCCATCTCTTTACCAGTATGTTCATCTTTCTTTCATTCTTTCTTCATACCTCTCAATCGATGGCTCTCTCTATAAAACTTAAAGCACCAATATCAAGCAGTGATATCGAACCATAGCTCTTTGATACTAATCTATAAAGTAATACTTTGCTTTCTCCACACTCTTCACATTTATGCCCATCGATTCAATACAGTAGTGTTACTTCTCAGTCAGGAAGATGCTATATTTGCACTCCTCATTCTATAGACTAGTCAGTGTGCCCTCCGTTTTCAGTTTACACTAGAGTTTCGGTTTTCTCCTCTCTTACTAATTGGCAGCAGCACTAGTGCAGTCTGTTGTTTTTGGTTGTTGTTGTTTTTTGTTGTTGTTGTTTTTTTTTTTTGGGGGGGGTTGTTGTTGGGTTTTGTTTGTTTGTTTTTTTCTTTTTACTAGGGGCTACTATTGTGCAATTTATCTGCTTCCCAGCTCCGAAACGACATTTTAGTGTCTCTGAAAAAGAATGCAGTGTCGATAGAAACGTAATCTCAGGGAACTATCATCGAGGATTAGTTACCACCATGGATACTCTCTCCCTCTCTTTCTCTCTCTCTCTCTCTCTCTCTCTCTCTCTCTCTCTCTCTCTCTCTCTCTGGTTGCTAGGCCTACCTCAATCTATACAGACGTAGACATCAATCTACAAACACTACCCATTTGGCAAACCTTTGAAAATGTTCCGTTTGTTTAATTGTCAATGTAGTTGATAGACTTTATCCATTGTGTCTACGTTCTCTTTTTTATACCCATTGCCATTGAGATGACTATGATTGTTTGTACTTTCCAGGTCTACCCGTGACGCAGAACTTCGTGGGCTGTCTCCGCAATGTCTACATCAACGATATGTCAGTGCTCTACGAGTTGTCACAAGGGAACGACAAATGCCTCTACAATGGTGGCCCTTCTCCGCAGTATGGTTGTCAGAAGGTTACAGAAGTGCCAATATCATTCCCTAGGTAGGTGGATAAAAAATACAAGAAAAAAACAACACACACACAAACAAAAAAACGGATGTGGGGAGGGGGTAGTTTTTGTCTGCTACAGAGACAAAGGGCCTACATACTCTCTGGTCTGCTCCGACTTGTTTCATATTGTTGCTATTGTTCTAATATTTGTCGAGAGTGATTTGCAGGCTCCTCCATGTCTTTCTATGCGTTACCTTTGTCCCATCTACTTCCACGTCGTCTGTGGTGTAATGGTTAGGCTTTTTGTCAGTCATAAGGGGAAGATGTAAGTTCGATCCCACATGTGGATAACCTACCTTTTTCTGTAGGTATTTGCCCCTCTCAGCCCGGGTTGGCTCTGACAGGGTGAAGTAGCCCATCTCTTAAATGACCTTACATTGTGCAAGAGATGTAAAACTGGTAGCACCGGCACTGTTGTGTAATGGTTAGGCTCTTCGCCTGTCATGCGGAAGACTCTAGTTCGATCCCCGATCGCGGATTTACTGGGGGTTTTTCTACTGGGATTTTTCCCTCTCAACCCGGGTTGGCCCTGACAGGCAGGATTGAGGAAGCCGTCTATTAAATGACCTTACAGTGTTGCAGGGGACGTAAAACTGGTAACCAAAACAAACAAAATTTTTCAGTGGAGGTAAAAGAGATCTCCATTTTTTCAATAAGAGCACTGCACATTGCAAGTTACGCATTTTCATTACTTCTACAATCCATTTCCTGATATTTACAGTAGGCCTGGTCACTGCCTAAACATGCAGCACGAAGGGCACACTTCACTCAAAACACACTTTCATCTTTTTTCTGATAATTTTATTGATCAAATTCAAGAAAATGCACACTCAGCATTGTAAACACACACATGAGCCCTCCTGAGCACAGCACCCTGCATTTAGATGGAGACTAATACGTATATTAAATTTTTTTTTCCTTTTTTTTTTTCCAGCTCCTCATCAATGCTGCGCTGGATGAATGGTGAACGAGAAGAGAATCTCAGTGTTGAGTTTAAGATGAGAACATTTCGAAGTCCATCGATCGTCATATTTGTGGAGCTCATTTCTCGCAAAAATTCCAGTTCTGGTCTGGACTTTGGCAGCCTGGAGGTACTTTCATAATATGCACTGATTTCCTATTTTTAGTCTATAGATCCTTTATCACAGACCAAGACTTATTAGGATCATGGATGTACCTACAATCTGGCTCAAAGTGATTAATCAATGTGTAAATTGGTGGTTGCTAAAAATATTCTAGCCAATACAGTAGTTTGAATTGTCTAATATTTTGGATTTGATTTGTCTGGTATTTTTGTGCGTCAATGTTGTGGACCCTGTGCAGTTTGAAGGTGCTGAGATGAGTTCTGTCCTCTAATCAATTTGTTGGGGTTCTTTTTTATGTCCCAGTACAATGTTTTGAATCTTTAATCAAACTGAACTGGATAGAAATTGCAAACTTACTGAACAAACTGACCGGTTTTTTTTTAAAGGTGATTACTACGCCTGAACACTTTAAAAGGCTATTTTGAACACAGACATCAGATACGTACTCAAAATAATGTGTTGTTAAATGATGATGACAACCTTTCCTTATGGTTATTCAGTTTGCAGATACATGTTACATGTATGTTGCATGAATACATTCTAGAGTCCCATGCATAAAGCTTGCAGTTCTTATTTGTAGAAACATAATCTGATTTATGATGTATATCTGACACATTGCCTTGCTAGTAGGCCAACTAGAAGTTTTCATTATTACGTTTCAAGATCAATTGCATTTAATTTTTTTAGATAAGATTTATCAGGTGTTTTATAACTTTGCAGACTAGTTCCTTATTTGTGTTTAATGCAGTTTGCTATGTTTAGGTATGAAGTGAAAAGGTCTTTCCTTGTTTTCTAGTTTGAAGGACTTCATCATTGTAAAGTCTGGCCCTTCTCTGTTTTGTGTTGCTGTTTCCTTGCACTAAAATAACTCTTCAGTGTCCACAGTGCCATGAAACTTCAATACTGCAATTTTTTAACAAGATTCTAACTTTTTCAGCTCTGGGTAGAGAACCAGATGGCAGTACTGAAGTTCATCCCATCAACCCTGAATAAACAGACACATGAAAACATCAGTGTTCCTGTCGTTGTGACCGACGGTCAAGTGCATGATATTGAGGTTGCCCTGACCTCCAGGTACACTTTACTGTAATGCAGATAACTTTTCTTTACTTTTCTTTACTTTTTTTAAAAATATAGGAGTATTGATATTATGTTAGATTTTGCTCTTTTTTTTAATGAAGTGTGATTTGATAGGAAGGGTTTTTCTTCTAAATGCAACATAAGCGAAAATGCTGAAATTTTAGTTGACGCCCTTGTTATATTGAAAACAGACTGGCAAATAAGAAGGCAAATAACTGCAAATATCTCAGCTTGACAAAATAATATGTTTATAGCGTTTTGCGGTTAAACCCTTCATATTATTTTATATAACTGCTGATATTGTTTTTTGTTTGCATTGACAGAACATTCAACAAGATCTTATTTTTTTAAAGCATTTATTGCTCCGACCCCGTCAGAGATGGGTATCAAAATTGATATCCTACCTCTTAAATGAAGGTCATGTTTAGACCAAAAGTCAAACAAAGAGAAAGATTGCAGTTATGAAAAGATTTTGACTTTTGGTATTTTATGAAATACTTGTTTCTTTGAGTTTCATTATGAAACTACCATTTTATGCCTAGGGCCTAATTTTAAACCTGTATTCAAAATGGCTTGAAAAGAACAGATCAGTTTTATTTGTTTCATACATTTCATTTCCACTGGTTTCTTTGTCTTGTTATTTATATAAACCATAGTAAATTCATTTTCATAGAGACACTAAATGAAATCATTGACAAAATTTGCTTATTGTTAAAAAATACTTCCAGCAAAGTGAAACTGAAGGTTGATGGAAATACAGCCTACTCCAGACGATATCACAAGGTTCTTGAACACAGAGGATCTGTGATACTTGGCTACAGTGTGCGCCAAATTGAGAGTGAGTCATTTTATAAGAGAAGTGTGTTAAACAATTTTATTTTCAAAATGTAGGGAGAGGAGGGTGGGTTTAGGATGGAGATACAGTCGAACCTGTCCATCATAACTGTCATTTAAGATCACAAAGAAAACTGACTGTTATCATAGACAGGTGGCCGCTTTGGACAGGGTGTGAGTTATGATTATTCAGTTAAAAATAGATCAGTTTAGATTTAGTTGTTTACAGAGGCTCCAACATTTTTGGCTGTTTTAGCCAAGTGGTAATTCAGAATGAGTCTAAACTGGAATTCAGTTCGTTGATATTCTCCCTGTATGAGAAAGTCACTGCCTCCGAGTCGCAATTGCGCAATTGGCTGATTTCACTTGTGGGCCAGACAAGCTCTTAGATCCTTAATATATTCATCACATGAACCAATCTTTCTATAACTAAGGGGGGTGGGGGGGGGATGTTTTGGATTTTGGGCTGTTGTATTTTTTAATATCTACATTGCGCGCCAACAGACTCAACATACCCCCTTCCCCAACCCAGCAATATAGCGATCACTCAGAAAAAAGCACAAGAAAGTACAAACAAAAAAGCCCAGGCCCAAATTGCTAATTGTAGCAGACGTCACATTGCCGGTCATAATATTGTCTGACACTGACTGAAACCGTCGACATTTGTGTCATTACTGGTTGTTATGTAAGTATGGGCGGTGGTGGGCGTGCTTTCTTCATTGGACAGTCGCACGCATCGATAATATAGTAGCCTATGATGTACTGTCTCAAATGGCCGCACACCACTGGGTAAGTGCTGTCCAAAGTCCCTCACTCTCTTGTTAAGTAGGTAGGTGTCTCGGGAAGGGATATAATATACTCAGCTGTTTATTTGCATTGATTGACACACACACTCATTCTGAGGACAAGATAGTGGAAAGCTCTTGTCGCCAGTGGCCGCTATGAGCAGATTTTGAGGTCCGCATTGCCCAGAAAATGGCTGGCCATGGCAGCGTTGGACAGGGACAGTTATGGGGAAGTTGATTATATAAGAAAAACGCAAGAATATCACTGACTAGTGGTTGTTAAAACAAGCAGCCGCTATAGACAGGGGACCACTAAGGCAGATTCGACTGTATAAGGAAGTTTCTCCCTGTCTGCCAAAAGTAAAAACGGAGAGTGAAATTGATTGTTGGATAAAATCATGGAACTGGGTATAAAGTTCAGGCTGATGACGTCTGCTTGATCTGCCTGTTTGTCAATTGTTGAATTTTTTCTTCCTTTTTATGTTAGGCTTTGTTTTAAGCGGGGGTTTGCTTGTTGTTTTTTTAAAAGAATAATAGAAGTCCTTACCTTTTATGAGCCATGAAGAATAGTTATAGTTTTGCAGTTATTTAATTTATGCCTTTCAGATGTGTCTGTTTATCCTAGAGGCTATGTGATGAATTCATATGATTTTGTCTGTTTCAGGGCATCATGGATTTGTTGGATGCATGCACAGAATTAAAATCCAAGGTCAAAGGTTGGATCCAATCGCCTTGATGGATTCTGATGCTGCGGTTGGCTTACTATTGGATGGGTAAGATACAAGGATGGAGAGGGGCTCTCGTGGTCTAGAGTTTATGGTGTTGGCCTCTCATGTGATGGTCCTGGGTTCGACCCCGGGGCAGTACAGGCATTTTTCTCCCCAAATTTATTACTTCATCTTCTCTACCTTGTCTACTCTTTCAACTTTACTCTCTGATTCTTTCACTGACTTTCTCTTCTCATTCTCTTCCGAGTCTGCTCACATCTGTTTATTCTGTTCCTCTTCTCTCTTAGCTTATGTACTCTCTCTCTCTCTCTCTCTCTCTCTCTCTCCCTCTCTCTCTCTCTCTCTCTCTATCTCTCTCTCTCTCTCTCTCTCTCTCTCTCTCTCTCTCAACCACACCCCTGATCTTAGGGTAGGTAAGATCCAACACCTAGTCTTCATGGATAAGGACGGAAAATCTCGAATAAATCTCTCATTAAAAGTCCCGCCACCCGGGCAAAAATTCAAAATTAATACCCACCCAAAACTTTGGAATCGTTCTGGACGCCAAAATAACCTTATAGAGTTGATGGAGCTGTAAAACCCAAACCGAACAAGCAAACAAAAGGATGGAGTCTTTGTTTTTATTTTTTTTACATGCATTTATTATTCAGTTACAGAGCATTGCTTTGAATTAAATTTAATCTTATCTATTCTTGCAGGTTTTTGGTGAAGAGATCTGATGTGGTCTAGCCCTTTTTTTATCCATTATTATTGTCCTGAGCTATTTCCTGGTGATGAAATTACTTTATAGTGTTGACAGTGCTATAAAACCTTAGTCAAACGACTATTGTTTATTCCTTTTTACTTCCCAGTGGCATATATCTATAGATAGGTATGTGGAGAAATATATTTAATGCCTGATTAACTGATACCCATCCTCTTTTATTCAGCTGCCAACTCGTGGACCACTGTGCACAGAACAATATTTGTGAACATGACTCCATCTGTTATTCTGATTGGGATGGCGTCCACTGTTTGTGCAAGAATGACCACTATGAAGGAAAAGCTTGCCACTTTTGTAAGTCTCTTTTTTCCTTCTTTCCATTCTGAAATAAGCTTGAAAACTTTCAGACATTCTATGTCACAAATAGGCTGTATATCCAGGACTGTTTTCTTTTTTTGTTAAAGTACATGATGGTAAGGTTATCCTTAATCCTTTTTGTTGAGTACTTGATAGATAATGGTATTGTGAAGGCCCTCAAGCAATCTGATGATGTATCCATAAGAAAACATGATTTCATGAATCCATATTTTTACTAGAAATTTTTTACACAAACCAAAGTGCAGAAACACACTACGAAAGTGTGTAAATGTTTTCTCTTTTTTTTGCGCAAGATAATGTCAAAACACCTTTAGTCTACATAATACGCAGTGTGTATTATAAATACGCAGTGTATATGTCATAGTTGGGGTCCCATTTTGTGCTTTATGTCTGATTTTTTTCTTTTTCACTATTTCTTGGCTGCTCCCTGAGGTAGAAAGATAGACACGACAACATCTTGCTTCCAAGTCAGGTTCACTAGCAAACGACGTAAAACATATCAAAATTGACCCAAACATTCATACAGGTCCTTTAAAGGTTTATTCATGACCAGTATGAAAGCAATGGAGAGTTTCAAGAAGGATGTAGTTTTTGTAGAAGCAGTAGATGCACTCTGTTTCATAGTTCACAGGCTGTTCGCAGTGTTTTGTTTCACTCTTCTTGCAATCAATCAATAGTTTAGTGGACAGATCAGATGTGCCTCAGAATAACTTTTTCATGATTCTTTGTTTTAAAGCTTTCAATTATTGCTACATCTCATAGCAAGATAACTTTATTTATTTTTGGCAGAGATGCCTGTAGTTACTGGAAGTAGGGTTGTTATAATTTCCTCACAGCTGTATAAAGATGTGTTGAACAAGGGTTTCTTGACAAAACGCTCTCTATCCATTTGGGTCAATCTAACATTCTTAACAGCTGTTTACCTTAATGTACAATGAATTTCATTGGCAACTTTTAAATTCCCGTTTATCATGGGGTTTAGTGCACTTTGTTCATTTAATTTCATGTAAAGTGTTTCAGCCTCGGTTTTAAACAAGATCATCCTCTCTTTCCAGCAAAGTATGCATCGTCCTGTGAAGACTACCACCGCATGGGCTACCTGGCAAGTGGGGTCTATCTCATAGATGTTGACGGTACTGGACCCTTAGAGCCCTCCTATGTCCGATGTGAGATGGACACAACCAAAGTTGGCGGAGTGACGGTGATCGAGCACAACCTGTTGCCAAACACGACAGTTCGGGCACCGTGGTTACCTGACAGTCAATACCATCTGCTATACAGGTGACAAGAATGTTTGAGGATGCAAAATAGAAAACAGACATTTTATTTGTCTGATAGTGATATAGTAACATGAAGTATTTGGACCTCAGAGAGGGCTACTGCTATCTAATTAGTGGTTTTGTTATTCTTCATGTGCAGAGGAAATAAATGAGATGAAAATTAATTCATTCTTATTCTATTGATATTGAAAGTATTGGATTTGAAATTCTGTTTTTTTCATACCTAACTAGTTTTTTCATACTCTGCTCTGTATATTTTGTTTTCCTCATGGACTGCAGAGAGATGTCCAGGGAACAACTCAACACTTTGACGAGCAATGCTGGAAACTGTGAACAGTTCATTGAGTACCAGTGCTCAAACTCCCCCATCAGGTACAGTGATAGTAACATTTTAATATCCTACTTTATGTTTGTGCATCATTAAAAATGTTTCACACAGAATTTGTATTTCATGACAATGAAAGCTTGTAGGCCTACAGAAAAATCCTAGTTGTATATACAGTGGGTGCAACATACTGTTATGTAATACATTTTATTTTTCTACAAACATTTTGCAATAATTTTTTTGAAAGCTCATCTTCGCAGCTTTCCACAGAAAGGTTTATTTTCCTCCCAAGGAATACACTAACAAGCTTCTATTCTTTCACACCCAAGATATGTCTTCCAATTTGTTCCATTCATATATGTTGATACACTATTTTGTTTTTGCACATTTTGTCCACATTATATAATCATTTTCTTGTCTTATTTTTCCTCTTCAATATCCAGACTGAGTACAAAGACCTGGTTCAAGGCAACAAATGGAGAAATCGTGGACTACATTGGTTCTCATCAGTCCGGCTATTGTGACTGCCCCCGACAATCAGGGTGCGATGGTGCCAATTGCTATTGTGACCTAAGTGAGTGTATTGAGCGATCACCCTTTGTTGGCTCTCAAATCCCCATTTCATCTTTGTCACAGCACAATTGAAGAGTGTTTTTTCCAAAACACAGTATTTGCACTCTGGGAAGTTCTGAGAAAATCAGCCTTTTCACTTGCCTCATAAGCTACTCATATAGCAAAATATTTTTTCTAAAGTAAAAAAATAAAGGAAGCTATCGGGTTTTGCACCACTAAAAGCTTTCAGAACAAAAGTCTATAAGATAAAGATACCACTTGTGGTGGTAACTCGATTTTCAACGAAAATGCAAATACCCGTGTTTTGGAAAAACGCTCTTCATTATGCAATAAGACACACTATACACAAACTAATTGTTAGTAAGCTTATTGAGCCAAGGGCATTAAAATTTGTAATTTTTCAAGTCCTCCTTTCATCTTCGTTTCGGATACAAAAAGTATGAGACTCAATATTCCCAAGCCAAATGTTATTGAAACCTTAGAAAATTGATCAAGCAATGGACCTTTGCAGGCTGTTAAATCCTCTTCAGCTTTGTGGCATCCCAATTAAAGAATGAGAACTATCCTTGAGAAGGCAGGATAGAATTGATTGCTATACATTCATTCAACCAGGACTGAAAAGATGCATTCTAGTTTCAAGATAATAAAAGCAAGTCTTTGAAACATAATGCATAAAAATGTTCTCACTTTGATGTCTGGATTGCCTGTTTTCCCGAAATATAGTCAATTTTTTTCTGATTTCACATGGTGCAAATATACGTAATCTAATATTTTTTTTAAAACTAGGGGGTTTTTGTGTCGAGGCTCCAGACTTTATTACCGAACCAATTTCGATCATTTAGGGCTTAAAAAATTCGCCTCAATCTCAACTGTGTGCTTTGCTGGCTTAATCAATAAAACAAACCAGCGTTTCCATGCTATTAATTTTTATATTTTTGAAAAGGTTCGTTCTCAACTGTATGTTTTTAACTTCTCCATACTTTCACTATAAAAGTGGCTTTCAGATAAGTGCTTATGTGTGCGTTTCTGAAAAATGCAAAAAATTGCGCTCCGTGGTCGGAAGTTCTAAAGGAATTAGGAGAAGTCCTGTTCCGTATTGAAAAATTCAATCAGCAGTACAGAGAGAGGCAGAGAGCAATAAAGGGAGGAGAAGGGAGAGAAAGAGGAACATAGAGAAAGAGAGACCCACACCCAGCTAGAAGGAAAGAGAAGAGGA
>JAUKPP010292717.1:0-10117 GCA_032273245.1 Phyllaplysia taylori
TATGAAGATTTTTTTTTTCTATAAGTACATTGTATCAAAAGTCAGAACCCGATATACAGATATTAAACCAGGAACTGTGGGGCATGAAGCCACTGTCATACCAGATAATTTCCATTGTTTTCATATCATACGTCAAAGGGGAACAGAGAAGACGAGAAAAAAAAGTTTTAAAACAAAATTGTTACAGCAGGATTCCTGTTATCCGTGGATCAGGGTCTGATGTAAATTATGCTGACTTCACTTGTAGGCCTACAGTGTTCTGAATGTTTTGTCTTGCCCTTTTTTTAAGTGAATGATATGTGACCAAATACATGTGGTAACTTCTCTTTGTGTTTTTCGGTCATGCTTATGCTGTTTCTGTGCGAAGTTAATTTGTTTAATGTATTATCAAATTCAATGCCTACTAAGGCGACATTATAGCCTACATGTCCCGGTGTCTTTATTTGTTTCTTTCGATGCTTGGTTTGTTTTGGAGTGGGGGTTTTTTTTCCTTTGTTTTTTAGGGGAAGGGATGGAGGGGGTAATACCATTCTTGTAAACTCAAGGCATTTTTAATTTCTGAAGTGCCAGTAAAGTATCTAATTTCAACTATCCTTTCCTCAGGGGAGATCAGCACGACATCGCACAAGAGCAACAGTTCTCAGAAGAACGGCAACAGCCATGGCCTGGCCGGGATGATGGCCCTGGGAAAGTTGGCCTTCCAAGCGGCCGACGCCTTCGCGCCCATGACCAAAGGGCCTACTACTCGGACCGTTGCTAACGGCACAGCCACATCCAATCACAATAGCTCCGCCCCGAATCTCCTCCCCCCGACTGAGGAAGAAACGCCCACAACAGCAGCGGCCAAATATTCGCACAGTTTGAGCGAATCGCACGCTGGGAATGGCGGCGTCGCTTCCACGTCTGTAGAGATCGAGCCGTCAAGCCCTGGCAATTCCGACCGACCCACTTTCACGCTGCATAATGAAACAAACACTGCTAAGACCACCAGCCAGGGCGATAGTGTTTCTAGTGCTAATGTCGGAGGCGAGAATGAAGTCGTCAAGGCCACGGCCACACCCTCCACAGCAACACATTCAGATAAACCTAACCAATCTTATGTGAACATTGACATCGAAAAGTCCGAGTCTGACCCCAATATTGAGGCAAGTGACGTCACAACACCTGACCCAGAAAACTCAGGAACTGCTCGGATAGCCAACGGTTCGGGGCCACCAAAAGATCTGGACTCCAACGACAACGAAGAGAGGAAGACCAGCATTAGCCTGCCAGACCTGAGCGAAGACCGACATTATGAAGATGATGTTGTCTCGAGGCTGTAAAGGGGAGAGGTCTTCCGACTCGGAATTGTTTTTGTCTTTCTGGTTACTGTAATTATTGCATCCCGTCAACTCCCATTCCGATCCGTTTTACAACGTTGTGCTTCAATAGTTTACTAAATAAATCCACTTATTGTCTTGCATCCTATCAAATGAGTTTTAAGTCACATTTTGCCCAAACAATGGTATCAGAGAAAAGCATTTTTTTAATGAGTAAATGTTCTTGGTAGCTCAGTTTGGCGCAGAGATTTCGCGGCAATAAGATGCCCATACACAGAACATAAGCAAGGGAAGGAAAGTGGCTATACCTGGAGTGTGTTCTTGACAGATGTTTTATACCAATGTTAAGACACAGGAGGCGGGGAGGGGGGGGGGCGCGAGTTTCCCCGAACAAAACTTGTACTGTGCTAAACATTTAATCGACTTCTCAACACCCAGACTGACGTTGTTAGCTTTTTCTCCACTGGGGCGTGAGACTTAAGACTCATTTCGAAAGATCACAAGACAAATCATGTTGGACAATGAAAGGGAACTGCTGGTTGGTCCCTTTCTCCTTAAATAAAATTACATTTTGCATTCAATTTTGCTTCAAGTTCATGTATTTTTTTTATGGAAAAGAAAAAGGAAAACGACTACACGTCGTAGTCCCACGAGGGATGAGCAAAACGTTTTTTCCCTACTATGAAGAAATGACGCAATCATCCTGAAACTTGCATTACCTGAAGATGAACATTTATAGCCAATTAGCCAGGATGATCTGCAAAAAAATAACAAATTCCCCATCAGTAGTTTTTCAATGCGAGAGCCCAAAATGATCACATCCCGAATATTTTACTTTGGGACCGTGGATGAATTATGGGTATATCTTTATGACCCAGAGATGAAATCTAAAAATCAAAACAACGGAAGATTTCCTCATCGTCGCTTAACAAAAAGACAAAAAAGTAGTGGCTCAATTCAAGGTCAGGCTTTCTGCCCTTTAGGACAAGGGCTTTATTGTCTTTGTTGACTGCCTCCAGAAAGGCAAAACATAGGCTTGTGACTCTTTCTCCACCTTAGGCCGGCAGTTAAAAAATCTACCGAAGGAAAACATTTGGGGAAAGCTGTTTAGGGATGTCATATCTTCAGGCAACCTCAAAACCTAACAAAGACAAAGGCTACATAGTATTGCAAATCTAGAAAAGAGGTCTAATCGCATCCACTTACTTCCCTAGAAATGGTTCCCTCTGACTATTTTCTTGTTTAAATCCAAAGAAAAAACTCAAAGGGAACAGTTTTGTTTCTGAAGTTAATGACTTTCGAGACATAAAGGGTTAGTGCCAGCAACAAAATAAATAAGGCCTTCTGTCTTCAAGGACATATCAAGGTCATCAACAAGTGGGAGAAATCTGGTGTTGTGGCTGGTGACCACAATTTCATTAAAAAGATGATGTTGCTGTGAAAATTTCAACTCGCTGCTTCGTGGTTAGGGAAAAAAGCATTTTGATCATCCCTCGGAATTGACATTTCTTAAAAGAGAAAGTCCAGATAGTCTTTCCTATCTTTTTTTCATGTTTGAAAGCCCTTTATCCCCCTTGTAATCCTTTTGTGGGAACCACTTCATTTATCGGAATAAATATCGTGAGTCGCTGAACAAAAAGAAAAATTTGCATTTCATCTAACCATGTGCCACCAATGGTGATATATGTAGTTTATGGCAAAAAGATGTTTTTCTCTTCAATACAAATTTTCTAAAAACAAACTCACGCATCTATAGGAAATTACAACGATTGCACGCATGTTCTGGGTTTATATTTTTGTTTATTTTACTACTACAATGCCTGTTTTTGGAAACCCTTATAATGTCTTACAGACTGTAAAAATCTTGATGCTCACAAAATCTTTATTTGTGACAACGACCACAAACCGTATATATATATCAGATTACAGGTTATAAGAAGCTGGAGTTTGTTTAGGTCTCTTTTGTTGTTGTTGTTGTTGCTGTTGTTTCTCAGAGCATAAAAAATGATCAAATGAACTTATTATGTTGAAAGCCATGAAACACCAAGTGCGGTGACTCTTAACCTTTTTAAACCTATCGAATTCCCCCATTCCTCATGCTTACATTCACCGAATCTTTTGCAATTGGAAATTATATAAATGATTATAAATTATGTCTACCTTATTTGAGCACGTAAACTGCTTACAATTGCATCTCAGCCTCCCCTTAAGCTGTTTGCAAGGCCTATCCTTCTATCGCCACTGCAACTATTCCAAGCAAACTAAACGTTCTCTAACTTCTTAAGGCGAGGGCCAACTCAATTCGTTGGTCATAAACTGCTGATTTGCTTTATACTTTATGTTCTGAGACACCGTACTAACTATGTTGAAAGCTGTTGTGCACTTTTGTAAAAATACATTCATATATGCATGTCACCTTCTCTTTCCCGTGACACCATTTACAATGTTAATCATAGTTATTCTGAAAATGGATCCGTGGATAGGCCCGAAATTTAGGCGTAGTCAGATCATAAAATGATAAGGGACAGAGTAAAACTGAATCACATGCTCAGAGAAAATGTATTTAGTTACTTCTTCTTCATCAGGCGTAGGCTTAAAGCTCGAAACATTGCTTCAGCTGAAACGGAAGACAAGTCTTGAGTAATTTTTTTAAAGCAAACTTTCCAAGAGAGAAGGTATAAGTTGCATTCCTCCGGGCATTCCAAAGAGTGTCCTCAGTCGTGTTTGTTTATGAAGCCAGTTTTCCTAAAGTCAAAGCTGCTTCGTGCAGTTGTTTCTTCCTCAGGGGGTAACTGACACTATGTAGGATTTCATATAGTACACATCTACATGTTGTACACGATAAAATAGAATAATAATAACGATAGATCGCTTTTCTAGTGAATCAACATTGCTTTTATCTTCTTTCGTTTATTTTTTTATATTTACATTTTTGTTCTTTTTTGTGTGTGATTTTCTTTGTTTGTTTTGTTGGATTGTTGTTGTTGTTGTTTGTTTTGTTTTTTGTTTGTTTGTTATTGTTGGTTTAGGTTGGATTTTGTTGTTTTGCTTTGGTTTGGTTTGGGTTTTTAAAATGTTTTTTGTTGTTGTTTTCTTTGTTTTGTTTTGCTTTGTTGGGGGGGGGGGGGATTGTTCCTGCTGTAGCTTCCTCAACTTTGGGCATTTTCTGAGGTGACTGTGAGGGAAGGTTTGAGTTCGTTCATGAGAAGGTAGAGAGAGGGGGTGAAGAGTAGAGGCTTTCAGGTTATGAGGAGACACCAAAACAACCATGATGATGATGAATGTATTAAAGCTGGCTCAACTAAAACTTTCACAATTATCCTCAGTCCTAGCACAGTGGTGGCTCCGGGGAGCTTTGCCACACGATTCGGATAAGTAAAATAGCATTTTACTTTAAGTAAAAGAAGGAGCCATCCAATATTTAGAGTAAAAAAGTACAGCTAAAATAGAATACACATGTACCTTAATTTATGCTTGAATAAAATTTAAGTAAGGAGAACATGAGGTTGAATATGTACTCGTACATTGTGCAACTGAGAACCAAAATCAAGTGCTCTTGAGAATAAACTACATGTATTATTGTTTGAGATTTTGGAAATTCATGGAATCAATAAGTGTATTTTGACTTTGAAGAGTATTCGAGAAAACCAGTCCTCAATAGTTTTTTGTTGCATCTTTAATATATATATATGAGCTTAGATTGGACAGAGCAGTACAATTTTGCTGCAATTTTCTGTGAAGTTCAATCTTATGTGGCTGAATTGTCTTTGCTCTTTGAGGTAGTATATTTAGAAAACAGCATGTATTGTCCCAGATGCAAGAAGTAAATGTGCTGGCATGCAATTTGAAAACTAACTAAAAGGTGTCAGAAAATACAGCATATTATTACCTCCCGCTAGACGTTACGAAAAAAGAAAACTAAGATTGACCAGGAAAAGTCACTGCATATTTTTTTCCTACCCTTTCCATTCTTTCCACAAACCAAATAGCTTTCACGGATTTTGTATATATATGTTGTCATTTAATCAGAATTGCAATTTTTTATGCCTTCATACTATGAAGTCCATAATGTGTAACATCTACTTCGAAGTTTAAATTTAAAACTTACTATCTTATATAGTAATTATATGTAAGATAATAATTTTTAAACTCAAACAGCAGTACATGTACACACATGTATGTACAATTCATAGGTGGTGTCAAAAAGGGGAAGAAGATGCAAAGATGAAACTGGATGAATCGCCTCTTTGTGCCAGCACCAATGATTTGTGCTGGATATGTTTTTTCTCGTACAAGGTATCCATTCACTTCAAGTGAATGCAAATGTACATGTATATAACTTACTGGAAATTAATTGGAACGAACAAATTTGTGTCACATATTTTCCTGTTATCATCTACTTCTATACATCACCATACGTGTATATATATAAATATTCTTTATGATGTTTCAAGACCCATTCTGTGGCCTTTCAATGATGCAATTTTCAAATGGAAAAAGTGGATATTTTTGTTGGTTATGTGGATTACGAAGTGCTCATTGCAATGACTCCAAACTGCTTGATTAGAAAACTACTCTTCCTTTCATTTAACCCTTTTCTCTTTTTTTTTAGTAATAATAAATGCTGTTGAAAATGAAAAACTAGCCCCATAAAAGTAGACCTCTTTGGCAAAAATATATAAAAGCTTGGGAAAAACAAGTACTTTAGTGCTTGACTTGTTGGACGCCACTTCACACAATGATATAGATGTAATAGGTGCACCCATTGTGGTTATGTTGTTATTTCTACAGCACCTAATTGGTGGGTCTCTATCGGATTTGTTGTAATGTGTACAGCGACGTCGTAGGCCCTAAATACTTATGTCGACTTAATGATTTACACTTAAGGAATTTGTTAATGCCATGGAGTTTAATTGAAACAAAATTTTTATCTGTTGATAAAACTATACGTTAACAGCTTCATTAAGGGAAATAAAGGAGTAAAAAACAATGTTTCACTACATTAAATGGGATTGTAGTACCAGTAATCAAACAGTTGAGCATTATCTTTTTTTTTTTATCTACACTATATTCTTAAAGTCGCTATGTAACATATATACCTTGTTGCCCAGTAGTAAATTTTCCTTATTTGCTGTTGAAAAAAAAGTTGAAGGTAGAGATAAATAATACTCGGCTAATAAATTACTTGTTTGACTTTGAACATCCCGCTTTCCAATGCACATATCACAATTTAAATTTATGCATTTAAGCTGAATAATTTTCAGATCAATTGTTTCTTCA
The DNA here is from genome assembly GCA_032273245.1 of Phyllaplysia taylori. Lineage (NCBI taxonomy): Eukaryota > Metazoa > Mollusca > Gastropoda > Aplysiida > Aplysiidae > Phyllaplysia > Phyllaplysia taylori. The sequence continues at coordinate 6,600 of JAUKPP010292717.1, forward strand.
AATATCTTGTCAGAACTTATACCTTGATAATCACTGGCATAATCTTATTCATAAAATTAAAAAGAAATAGACTGTAGGGGGCCTCCATGATTGCTACAATGGCTCGCTTCCCTTTCTTCCCACTTTTGTCTCATGATCTATGCACTGATATCTTTATGTTCTCCACTCTCCCCTAGAGGGCCGGCGAAATTCTTGCTCATGATATTCTGTTCAAGTTGCGGATTTTGTATGAAATCTATTACTATACTCTCTAAAAAATGTAAGGGTACACTCACATATGAATTATATCAATAAAAAGAGAATCATGTGATAAAAACAGGTAGGCTTTTTTACACACATGATATGTTTTCAAAGTTGTTTACAATGCTTCTTGTTGAATTGACTGCTTAAATATAGCAGGTATTATTTCTAAAGGCATAACAAAATTTTATGAATGTCACATTAAAAATGCATAACGGTGTTCTCTAACTTTTTTCAAAGGGTATATTTCAAAAGGGTTCTCTCGGTAGCTCTTTCTGGGGCAGAGATTACGGACTTCATCAGCTTAAATGAAAATCAACCCAAGCGGAGTCCTTTATAAAGTCATGTAGTAAGTTATACTTGACCGGAGGCTTTTCCACGTATCCATTTTCGCCAGTTAATAATATTGTAGAAAGTACAACTGTTGCGGTATGTGCAGGTTGAACATCACATTGTTTGTAATTTCTTTTTTTTTAGGGGGGGGGGTGCCCCTTGGAACACAGTGAGATCATTTTAGAGGCAGGCTACTTCGACCGTTTAAGTCAATGTCAGGGCCAAGTCAGGGTGAGACAAAAGGCTACAGCATCCCAACAAGAGAGTCGAAGATGCTCATCCAGTGTTTGGAACCAACTCCGTTCCCCGGCGTGATAGGCGAAGGGTCTAATCATTACACCACATAGGCTGGTCAGTAAATGTCAGCAATGTGGCAATAACAACTTGACCAACACCCGCTTAACTTAACAACACTGTCATAACCTTTTTTAATGTAGAGATGTGTACAAAAGTCACCAAATATTCCCAGAATTTCTTAATAACCAACCAAAACACTCATGCATCGTCTCTCGGAAGAGCTACCCAGTGTGGAGGGCTTCGAAATGACGCTTTGTTTCACTTGAGTTGTTCTGAGCTTTCACGATTTTGTTTGAATATTACAGTGTATCATATCAAAATGCATTTTGAAATCAAGAACAAGTTAAATCAACCTTGTAAGCATTGCAACCATGTATCTTTTTACTGGTTATGTACAGAATGCAGGCCAGGTATCCATACAAAATGTTTTCTAATAAAAAGACATTTTTTCAACCAACAAGCTGTTTTTTAACTTTATTTCTTTGGTAATTTCTGTAATTCATTTTAGAGAGATCCCCCCCTCCTACCTTATATAGTTTTCTTCTTCCAATCAAATACACACCTAGTATTTTCAAATGGCATAATGCAACTTCAAATTCAAATGTACAATAGATACTTTTTCATGACCATGAGGTCTTATGTGTATAATATTAATATTCAATTTCAAATGTAACAACATAATGGGATTGGAAGATAATAATATGGTATGCGTATTTGAAAATGATAGGTGTGTGTTTGAATGGAAAAATAATTATTCCCACCCACTACAGTCAATTTTATGATTTTTTCGCATTCTGCTTTTTTGCAAATTAGTTTTGTGTCCCTTGCAACACTATAATTTTCAGGAAAAGAAAGGCTGCTCCCTGTGGGAAGGGGGGCAACTTATGATGAGTGAGAAATAATGTGCCAGCAGACTGAGGGAAATAAATAATAATAAAAGTTTTCCCTACGTCATCAAACTCACACTCTCACCTTCTGTTGTTGGTTGTTTCTATTGGTTTTACATTCACAACATTGTAAGGCCATTTAGAAAGCGGGCTACTTCAACCCTATAAGTTGTGGTCAACACCAGGATGAGAGGGTCACTACATCCAAGAAGAGATAAGGGAGATACCCAATCAAGAAACTATATATGTACTCCCTGTGCACCTCTAATTTCCATTCCCTAGGAGTAAGGCAAAAAGCCTCACCATTAATCACATGACGCATGGTGAGTGGTACGGCACAATAGCTATGACAGCACACCCATGTCTGTGGTTTAATGGTAAGGCTCTTCCCTTTCCAAACTGAAGACCTGTGTTCAAGACCCACATGGGGCAGTTTGTTAGATTGGGTATCTGTTTTCTTGCTAGGACAGTGTCCCTCTCAGTCCAGGTTTGACCTGACAGGTTGGGTCTAAGTAGCCCGTCTCTTGAATGACTTCTTACTGCATGAGACATAAGCAAAAACCAATACCAAAGCCAAACAAAGGAGACTAAGACAGGTATTGCTTTTCACTTGTCAATTTATTTGTTGATAACCCAACAACTTGCTCCATTGATGCATGTGATGTCTTAAAAACAAAAGTGCATTTCAATTTGAGTGGTAAACTACTTGGGGATGACTTTAAGCAAAAAGCAAACTGAGACAATGCATTTTCATAACAATATAGGGAAACAATGCAACTCGTTTTGTTCATACAACATAGAGAGTGCAAATGTGTGAAGTACGCTTCTCTGTGCAAAGAAATGTAATCTAAAGTACGATAATAATATAACTGCCACATGAGCTGCCCTTATTCACAAAGGTAGCCATGTGCCAATTAAACGCTGGACTAGTGCAGTTGAAAGTTGAAATAAATATAAAACATCCCTGAAGTCTTGTTTTATTTTTGTGGATTCTAGGAAATGAGAGACTCCTAGTGGTCCCACAACTACTATAAAAAGAACAGGCTTGCAGGTAAGTACCCACATTTAGACATTTCCATGACAAATCAAATCCACCCCTATATGAGTAACCCTCAGTTCATATCATGATGTTTAATCAAGGATTTGGAGCAGTTCATGGCCTTTCATACTTGGATCAGGACAACCCACCCAGGCTCAACTCCCAGGTGATATATTGCACTCAACACAACCAGATCCTCTACAGCTTGTCTAAATTTCTTATATCTTGCATACATTGAGAACCAACTTTCAGAGCAGTGCCAGATCCATATTCCAATCTCAAAAAGTATTTCTAACATCACAACTGAGAAAGACGATATGGTTCAAATAATTCACTCAGAAGTGTAATTTAGTCACAGGGTGACAGCGTTGCCTGCTTTTGAATTTCGATGCTCCATGCTGCCCTTTTTTTAAAATATAAAAGTGCTCTAAAAAATTCTACACGTCAGACAGTAAAATCAGAATCCTTACAGAATGCAATAATTAAATTTAAGAGTAAAGAATAAAGAAAATTTCCAAGTTTCTTCGCAATTCACAGACTTCCAGATTTCTTCACAGATATGAAGACTCTCAACAACTCGATCCAGGAAGATGCAGCTCAAAGGTCCATCAATTCACTCCCAATTCTCCAACGCTTCACACACTCTCTCCTCACTCCATGAGATTCAGTCATAGCCTGAGAAAATGAAATGAACAATCAAATCATTATGAAATTGATCATGC
>JAUKPP010292750.1:0-10116 GCA_032273245.1 Phyllaplysia taylori
TCTATCTATCTATCTATCTATCTATCTATCTATCTATCTATCTATCTATCTATCTATCTACCTATCTATCTACCTATTTTTGTATCCATCAATCTATCGGTTTGTATCTATCTATCTATCTATCTATCTATCTATCTATCTATCTATCTATCTGTCTATCATGTACATGAATCGATATAGGGGCCTATCTGTATTTCTATTTATGTTTTTATCCATCCATCTAACTGTCTGTCTACCTGTTGATCTATCTTTCTATCTTTCTATCCATCTATAACTGTCCCTGTGCATCTGTACGTTTTCACGCTCGGGATCGAACCGGGGTCCTCCGAATGACAGTCGAAGAGCCTGACCATTACACCACAGCGCCAGTCCTAGAGATGAGCTCTACAGTCAGTCGTGTTTTGAAGCCAGGATAGGACACTTTCGCTTCTGATAAACTGCGCTGTCAGTCCTGCGCTGCCCCACAGGTGGTTTATATTAAAACACCTCACGCATTCTGGATCACGTTGCGATAAATTTGTCCATAATGTTGATCCAACCAGCGCGCTCCGATAAATGTCAGAAAAAGTCTATGGCAAAAATAGGGAACATGCTAATTATGGAACATTGAAGGTTTCATATGGGTGTTCGAGCGTAATTTTAACTTGTGACAGGAATAAGAAGTTCAAACTTTGATACTCTTATCTTGAAGTGCGAATTTGATAAGGTGGATCCAAAAAGAGGATTATGTAGGCTATCTCATATGTAACCTCAGGGGGTTTTTCACGTTAAATAGCGTATCTAACGCATTAAATTTTGATAAGGTCGTCTCAAATAGCCGAATGAAGTTTAACAACTTTCTCAACCGATTTTGTTGTCACATTTGGATATAATATATTTAATGTTCTGTCATGCAATACAGTATGCATTCTCTCTACGTGGGTACCGGTGCTGTGGTGCAATGGTTATGATCTTCGCCTGTCATGCGGAAGACTCGAGTTCGTTCCCACATGCTGGCAATCTGCGTTTCTTTCTGCTAGGATTTTGCATCTCGGTGCGGTTAGCCCTGACAGGCAAGGTCGATGTAACCCTTCTCTAAAAAACTGACAATCAAACCAAAAGCAAACATTCTCTGACCGTTGTCGTACAATATTATGTCTCCTTCTGAACTTTGCTATTTTCGATTAAATTACGCTTTTATGGAATGGGGCATTTAGTCGGAAAATAGGCCGACTACTATTGTGCATCCCGTCTCTAGTCCCAGTTTTATGTGACAAGCTCTGCGCGGATTACCTCCCATGCAGATATGAGAACAAATCGCTTCCCCCACTCAAGACTTATCTCCCTGTCTGCTTTGTCTATGCAGATGACGTGATCCTCCACTGTGGTTATCACACCGACATACGTACTCACAGATGACGTGATCCTCCACTGTGGTTATCACACCGACATACGTACTCACAGATGACGTGATCCTCCACTGTGGTTATCACACCGACATACGTACTCACAGATACACGGGCCGGCGCTGTGGTTATCACACCGACATACGTACTCACAGATACACGGGCCGGCGCTGTGCTGGAATGGTTAGGTTCTTCAAATGTCACGCGGAAGCCCCGAGTTTGATCCGACTCACAGACGATCTGGGTTTTTTCTCCTGGGATTTTTTCCTTCACGCCCGGCTTGGCCCTGAGAAATAGGATTGTAGTAGCCCTTCTCTAGATGAGTTGTGCAGTGTTTAAATAGCGTAAAAGCGGATGCAGACGGACGCAACTCCGCAACACACGACACAACAACGACACAAAAACGACACAACAACGATACAACTCGCATTCATCCGTTGGCTCGAGTTCTACGTCACACGAGTATTTGACTTTGCCCAACTGCACAACAGTAGTGACCCGGAAGCGTTGACTTTCAAATGTTCAATATGCTCTCGAAGCCAAGGAGTTTAGAAAGACTCCTTAACCCTGACCCAGAAGTGTTGACCTTTAAACTTTTCAAAATGCTCTCGAGGTCAAGGAGTTTAGGAAGGCTCCTTGACCCTGACCTCCCTCTTCTCTCATTAGCTCGTTTTGCGTGACTGTTGAAGGAAAATCAAACAGGTCACCGGGATTTTTTCTACAGTTTTCATGGCTCTGGCTCCGTCCTTTCGGAGATGGTCGTAAAATCCGGAGGTCCCGCCTCGTAAATGACCTTACAGTGTTGCATGGAGCGTTAAATCAAAACCAAACTAAAAGAACGTAAAGCTGGAAATCAAACCAAACCAAAAAGCCCTCCGCAGATTACCTCAGCTCCCATGTAGGTATGAGAACAAGGGATTCTTCCCCGCTATCCAGATTTCTCTTCCTGTCTGCTTTGTCTCGGCAGATGACGTGATCCCAGCTCGTGGTTATCACCCCGACATATGTACACGCAGATACACCACAGATACAGACAGATACCCCGTGCGATCAGCCGGTGGAGACGATAAACTTGTTGCTTGGATCCGGGCGCTTGTTGGGGTCACAGGGTCACGGGTGCGGCAATAGAAGGATCATTAAAATGTTTTCTGTGGGACTGAGAGCGGCTCGGGGACAGAGGGGTTATAGTTGCGTGAGAGGGGAGAGAGAAGGGACAGAGAGATGGAGAGAGAAGGGAAGAGAGAGTCTAGAGAGAATTGAGGAATGGAGAAAGAGGGGGGAAAAAGACAGGGGAGAGACGGAAGAGAGAGACAGAGAGGAGGGCTACAAAAGGAGAGAGGGGGGAGAAGGACAGATAGACAGAGCTACTTAACTGGAGATACTTCACTCAAGATACTAGAGATACTAGACAGAGTTCTTATCAAAGAGAAATGGTGAGAGAAGGGACGAAAAAAAATGGGAGAGAGAGAAAGGGGAAAACGACAGGTAGACAGAGATTCGAGAAACGAGATGGAGAAGAAGAGAAAGATGAGAGGGAATTTAAAAAAAAGAGAGAAAACAAAGTGGATATTGAGGGGAGAGAGAGAGAGAGAGAGAGAGAGAGAGAGAGAGAGAGACAGAGAGAGAGAGACACACACACAAAGAGAAAAGGGAGAGAAAAGGGAGAGACAGCGAGTAGGCTATTGTCTGTTGTTTGAGAGACAGGAGAGAGTCCAAGACTTCGGAACTCCTGTGAAACCAGGTGGTTCGTTTTTATGTCTGTACTTTAGCGCGTTTTTTCCCAGCCACAGGCAAGGTGGCTGCATTGCCTTCCATTTAAGACACCGCTTACGTAGACTATTCTACGTACAACTTAGGGATTGGCAGCGCCGAGGTCTGGATAGTGTAGATCTTGATCTAGATCTCCCCAAGAACTTTGTTTCTAGCGTGTAACATTTCGTGTTTGTTGATTGTATCATTGACTTTGTTCCGGGAAGCCAGGTAGGCCGCGGTGCTGGAGGTGTCTGGAATCTCGTATTTGTTTACGCTTGTTTGTGACTGAAGGACTACACGCTGGCTGAGTACTGCTTTAGGAGACTCTTTCTTACTCTCACTAGTAGTCCAACACCTGCTCTCTTCAGCTCCCTTCACCTGGGGGTATACAGGTCCAGCTATTAGGGAATCGGGTCCGATTCCGAGTAATGAACATTAACTTGAGTGAGTACTGGACTTCTCAAATACTCAATTAATTATTCATTACTCGAATACTGAGCGCTGGTACAATGTGTCCTCGTTTTACTCCTATATTTGTTTTGTCTCTTGCACATGGCATTGAAGAATATCGATTGTATATTGTTAGGAAACATTGGAGTGGCTACTCAAGTATTTGAAGCTTATCTTTATTCGAATAAGTATTCGAGTACTTAAAATCTCCCCGAGCGGGTACTCGAAGCGAGTAAACACCCCTACCTCCAACCAATCCCCCTTCCCCCGCTCTCCTCCATATCTTGTAGCAGATCAAAGAGAACACCAAAAAAGCTCAAAACATTCGTACTTTGCCTGTCATGTGACTCTGGATGTCATCCAATCACTGAGTGGAATTTGAAATGAGCGCGTCATTTATTCATGAATGTTTTATTTAGTGAACAGGTCAAAATCGGAAAGGACTAAAACTCGCCACGTTGTTCCGGTTACACCAATCGTTAGCTTCCATCTTTTCAGTAAGAGCTCTAAATTTTTCCAAGACAGAAATTATGGCTTCAGCTCACTGGCTGGAAAGTAAAATATCCGCTATTCCCCCCATAAAACGTTTTAGAGAGTTTTTTGTTGTTGTTGTTGTCGTTCCTTCTTTTCTTTTTCTTTATACTATCTACAGATTAAAACAGCCAAAGAATCTGGTGCCTCTATAAATGAATAACTGTAAACTAAGTACTATCTACATTTTTCTTTGAAACGAATTTTGGGTATTTTACTTTTCATCAAGTAATTTATTCTGCATCGTAAAAATGTTAAAATAGTAGTGGTAGGGTGCACGAAGCTTGTCTTCAGCTTTTTTCGAATAAATGGCCCATTCCATAATCGCGTAAATTCAATAAGTGAATCATTGTCAGCTTACCTCACTCTGTCAGAACGTGACTTTGTGAGCTACTGCGAATATAACCGGGTATAGGCCTAGAGTAAAGCGTTTAGTCGACTAATTTCGTGCATCATAGTCTAAAAGATAATGACTGAGTTAACATGGAAGAGAATGGGGCGTTGCGATCAAGTCGATTGACTTCCAATATCTAACTTTGACGCACTTTACCACCTGTTTTACTAACTGACAATTTGATCACTTAGAACCTGTTAACCCGGAAGTAACAGAGTTTAATTATTCAACACTATGTTCAACTTCCGGTCTATCACATGGTACGAGGCTGTTGTTAGGCTTGCTCATCTAAGGTATGACCCAAGTGCGAAACCACACATTATTACGTGACGTTCACTGAGCTCTGCGTCACGCCTTGAAAGACTCCGGGTACACCGGCGTCTATGGTCTAATGGTTAGGCTCTTTGCCAATCACGCAGAGCACGGGAGTTCGATCCGCACAGAATTGGCAATGTAGTGGTTAGCTTCCTCAAATGCCCTCTGTGGTGTAAAGTTAGGCTCTTCGCCTGTCACGCAGAGGACGGGAGTCCGATCCCCACAGAATCACAAATGTAGTAAGCTTCCTCAACTGCCGCATGGGGTGTATAATTAGGCTCTTTGCCTATCACGCAGAAGACAGGAGTTCGATACCCTTACAATTGTCAACGTAGACCCACAGGAAGCATCCTCAACTTATAACTGCCATTTGTGATGTATAGTTAGGCTCTTCGCCTATCAAGCAGAGGACTCATGATATGCGGACAATTGCTGGGATACTTTGTCCCTCTCATCCTAGGTTGGCCCTGACGACAGGGTGGATTAGCCCGGCCCGCTTAAAAGACTTTACATTTCAAAACGTCACGGATATTCCATGATGGTTATTTTGGTCTTGGTTCATATCACCGATTATTTAGCACACAGACGAATACCCCACTACAGCTTCTATGCTATTCGCCTTTATGCAAAAAAATCAACAATATAACATCTTGCATGACAATGCAGGAATATGTAATATTATGCTGACTTGTTTTGGGCTGTTGCCAGCGCTGTTTTCCCTCTTACTGCTGTTTTTGTTGTTGCTGCTGTTGTTGCTGTTGCTGTTGTTACCCTGTTTTATAAGGGATTATCTACTCACCTCTCAGTCGCTTTAGCTTTGCTGTCTTTCTTTACCTGCCGATTTTGCAGTAAAATATGCTGGTGGGGTGATGAAAACTTGTAACCCACAAGTGGAAAATATTACGATAAAGGCAAAATAGATTCACTTTCACTTGAAAATTACTATTTTTGCTACCCCAAGTTGATCAAGATAGATGGGAAATATTTGTTATCCGTTTCACCAATGGTTCAGAAGGGCTAGGAAAAGAAATAAATTATCAGGACCTTTGTTCCTTTTTTTTTTTTTTTTTTTTCCCTGTGCCAATTTTCTATTCTAAGGACCCGGGTTGGTTAGTGAAGAATTAATTCTTGAGTTAGCAAGTTATCTCACAGGTCGAGACGTTTCATAGTTTGTTTTGTTTGTTCTTTAGACAGAGATAATAAATATAGTAAATGTTATAATGGTCATAGAGAACCTTTGTTCCTAAAATTGTGGGTTACGAGGTTTCATCACTCCATCTGCGAAATGCTGTAAATAAACGTAACTTTTTAAACATGCAAATTACCTTTTAATGGTGTGTTTTATAGATTTTGCCATTTTACATGGTCTGCCACGACATTTAGTTTTGGGATGTAATACTGAATTTTTGCGTCTATCGGCGATTCTCTCAGACGAGTTGTCTGGGAATTGCAAAATTCTGGAAAATTGAGGCTATTTGTGTTCCTCAATATTAAGTGTCTGTGTTACGGGGGGCGCGCTGTCCTGACTCGGCACGTGTTTGAATACTCTGTGTCATTTCTCGACTCAATACGATTCTAACACTGTAAGGTCATTTAGGAGGCTGGTTACTTCGTTCCTGTCTGTCAGGGTAAATCGTTTTTGAAAGGGACACAACATCCCCGAGATGAGACAAGAGATAATATAAGGTTTATGAGATAAGCATCGACGCGTACCCAGCGTCCTCGTGACGTAATTCATGTCAACAGTGCTCACGGTGCAATCGAAACGCGTCCAAGAAAAGCAGTGTCAATGAAATCCGCGCTTGGTTGTGGCCACGCTCGTAATGCACTGTCGTCGCGTTACACCTCAGATGCTCGTGCTGTGGTGTAATGGTTAGGCTCTTCGACTGTCATCCGGAAGATTCGAGTTCGATCCCGGTCGAGGACGATCTGGGGATTTTTCTGCTGGAATGTTTCCTCTCTCAGCCCGGGTTAGCCCTGACAGACAGGGTCGAAGTAGCCTGTCTCTTAAATAAACTTAATGTTGCAGGGGACGTGGAATTGGTAACAAACCAAACACTTCAGACGCTGGTGCGGAATCTTTCTGTGTCTGATGATTCTAACACGAACAACATTTGCAGCGTTTCCGCTTTTCAACTCATCAAAACCTCTTAAGTGTTCTCGTCTTCTCTAATGAGTTTTGCTGTCATTTGTCTGAGGGTGCAAGTTTGCCCACGACACGTGCCGACTCCCGAACCTGTTTCTTGGTAAACAGCGGCATGCGCCTGTGGCTGAGCGATAGAGTGCCCGCCTTCAAACGTGTTTGTTTGATCGGGTACATTTCCGTTTTTCTTCTGAGACAACGTTCCTCTCAGCCCGGGTTGACCCTGACAGATAGGGCGGAAGTAGCCCGTCCCTTAAATGACCTTACAGTGTTGCGAGGGACGTTAAGCCCAAAACAAACAAACCAAACCCCAGGGGATTCATCAAGCTGATTTTTTAGCGTGTGTGGTTTCACAATTGTTATATGAGTTTAAAATTGGGATTCCAATCTCTTTATTAACCTTACAGTGTTGCACGGGGTATAATACCAAAGCCAAAGAAAATACTAAGGCACACAATGAGCTTGGTCAATTCCTGAGTCTGGAGGAGAGGCTGCCAGCCCACACAGGAGTTCCAGCTGCGTAGTAAGTTGTTTCAGAACAATCCGGATAAATAAGTTCACCCATTTCAGAAATCCGAAAAACTGCACGAAACAGGTGTTTTTCTTTTTTGTTGTTGTTCATGTTTCTGGGAAAGCTTGTCTGTTTGCGCTCTAGAACTGATCATTTACCTTGTTTCACACTCAGAAACTCTCTAACTTAGTTTGGTTTGGGTTACCAGTTTTACGTCCATTGCAACATTGTAAGGTAATTTAGGAGACGAGCTACTTTGACCCTACCTATCAGGTTGAACCCGCGGCTAAGAGGTAAAAACTCCCCGCCGAAAAAAACGCTCACGTCCGCGACCGGGATCGAACTCGGTCTTTCCGCCCCTCAGAAAATCCAAGTACTCCTGTAGTGATTCATTCATTAAAAACTGCATCATCGATCATCGATATATAAATGAGTTCGAAAATGGATATTAAGATGATAAACCTTTTGAGGATCCAACTAATCCAGCAGCAATTCATTAATTAAGGAAGGAATCAGCATCGATTTGTAAATGAGTGCGGAAATGAATATGGAGATTATTAAATTTCACAAAAAAATTACACAAGAAAGAGTGCTCGAGTTGAATTCAACTTACAGGTAATTTGGCACCTGGAAAGTTCCATTTCTTGTTTGTAGTTTGAAAAAATAAATCTAAACAAAGGAACAATTTATAATTTGAATTTGCCGGCTTCTAATAGTAGTCACGATCTTATCTCTTCTCAACTTTTGCGTGTGAATCCAGACATTGTTGCAAAAACCTCTCATCTGCAATAGCAAAGGAATCATAATAATGTATGAGCTGGCATCTATATTTAACCTAGAGATCTCAATATCACCAAGACCGTACGCCCTCCTTATACTAGAACTCTTACGTCAACAATTTGTCTGGCGGGATCCGACAAATTCTACACACAAACAAATAAATGTTTTCTGGAGGTAAAAATGAATACAAAAACAGAATCATCAAACAGTTTTCCTGTCTGTCGGAAACCTCAGGCTGGGACTGCAGACTGCAGATAAGCACAATTATTTCCCCCTTCTCTCCCTCTCTGGCAGTCCGGGTATGGTTTTTGGCCACTACCTGCTCCGTCTGAGAACGCCTAATTCTAGAGCAATATTTGCAGAACACTGTGAAAACAAACCTTTACTAATTTGATGGGCTATTCCGGTCTCCGCCTGTCTTAACTTACGGCGAACCTTTACGCTTCCCTCTCGCTCTCTATCTCTTTCTCTCTCTCCCTCTCTCCCAGTTTCTCTCTCTCTTCCTTTTCTCCGTCTGTCTCTTATTCTTTCAGTCTTTCTATATTTCTTTCTGTCTCTCTCTCGCCTTGGCAATTAACCATTTACGAAAAATCCGGATAATCATGTGTGCCCCTGTGTTATATCTGTGAAGTTTCTTTTTTCTGTTAGACTTTGTTTTCTCTAACTCCAAAAACTATTCAACTTCAGTCAAAATCATATTACTTGGTTTTCACAGAGAAGACAACTGAAAATTAGACTCAATAATAAGCGATTTCTTTTTAGAATAAATTTGCAAAGGAGTGAGATGAAAATATCAAGAGGATACAGTCATTGAGGCACATTCGACTAAAAAGATATTTTGGAATCTGAATTTTATTAGTATGGCATTGGGAAGTTTGCCCTTTGATTTCGGTTCAGTAAGCATTAGAAATTAATTATTGAAATCCACGAGTAATATTTTCGGATATCGCCCACCCCTATCTCAAAACACCTGGCGATGCCTCTTTTGTTTTTTCCAGTTGTCTCTCCTGTTTGTAGTCTCTTGCCTGTATCAGTTTCTTTGGTGTAAGCTCCTCGCCTATCACGCAAAGAATAGCACTTGGATTTGATCTAATGTCCCTTGCAACACTGTAAGGTCATTGAAGGGACGGGCTACTTTGACCCTGCCTTTCAGGGCAAGCCCGGGCTGAGACACGGAGATATACTCGATCACACAAACTGCCCCACGCGGGCCTGGAACTCACGTCCTCTGCGTGGATAGGTTTGGTTTGACTTAGTTTTTCGCCCCCTTGCAACATTGCAAGCCCATTGTGGCAAACGACTTTGACCCTGTCTGTACAGAACTAACCTGGCTCAGGAAGTGAGCAATATCTCAGTGTTTTTTTCGATTTGGTTGGTTAGGGTTTTACGGCTCCATCGATTTTATAAGGTCATTTCGGCGCCCATATCTCAGTAGAGATATTGCGTTGTTTGTTGAATATGGCAATCGAACTGCAGCCTGCAGCGCTGCCCTGTACTTGACATGCAAAGCCTTTAACTGTTACGTCAGAGATATCGGTTGGAGGTGCGATGAAGTAAAGAGAAAGGGAAATCTGATTTACGCAAAAAAAACATGGAAAAAAGTCGTCTGCTTTACCTAAGCTTACACCAGTCAAGGTAGGCACTTGAAAACGAATCGCGTCAGACATGAAGGCAAGACTTTCTGTTTGGATTTTTGTTTGTTTGTTTGTTTGTTTGGAATATGTTAATTTATTTGAAATTTGTTGATTTGTTTGAGATTTGTTGAATCACATAAGTCCATAATTTACAAAAGGATATAAAAAGCAGGCGAAGCCAAGTGGGGGGGGGGGGGGGGGGGGGGGGGGGGGGGCGGGGG
>JAUKPP010292761.1:0-10116 GCA_032273245.1 Phyllaplysia taylori
TCGGGACCAGAGGCCGATGTCCTTATCCAGAGAATGTCGCTATTCAGAGAGGTCGTTATCAGGAAGTTCCACTGTAATTTCACTTTTTACCATGTTACGCAACCGGTCCGAATGAGTCACCAATTGCATTTTGTTATTATCCAAAAGCGCATTATTTTCTCTTTCAAATGGTGAACAATTGTTTTACTAGTTTTTTTTAATTGTTTCAAGTTGCTAATACAGACACTGATAAGTGAAAAACATCTAACCTTTTTTTTTATTTTTATAATTGCTACAAAGTACAGGGTGTTTTATTTTTTATATTGACGAATTCTAAACTTTGTTTACTTTTTATCCCTTACGGTTTTAGAGTTATCAGTTTTCTGCACATGATTCAGTGACCATTTAAGTTTTGTCTGGGCTACTTAATCAGATTATGTCGAAAGAGAAGGCATTTAAAAACGGAGTTAGCGGAACATAGCCCTTTTTAGGTCATGGCGTAAAAAAAGCAATGGTAAGCCTATACCAAAGAGGAGACTGCTAGGAACCACTGTAAGCCAATAAAAAGTTGGCTAAAAGTGTTTATCCAAACAGAGTAATGTCTACCAAGCTCTGGCTTTTATGTTGTACGACAAACCAATGTGTATTTTATTGTCTGCAGTCAGAGAGCGATGGATGTTTCTCAGTGTACCACATTAAGTAATCTTTTTTATAATCACACGGACGCAATGCAATTCGCAAATCGACTTCTTGCTATCCTTATTGTCATAGCAATTCACATTACCAGTTTCTACCAAATTTCGACACCAAGCTCTGATATACTTTTCTTGCTACGTTCAGTTTGAATTTTCCCAGAACTGCAGGCATGGGACCTGCGTTGTAAAGCACAAGATGCTCTTGGGAAATGCAAGATTAGTATCATTTCTTCGCGCTATTGGTTGGGTTTGGTACCAGACAACTAAAATGGATGAGGATTAATATTTTAAAACGGAATGTTTCTATCTCTTACCGTCTTTGAGTTTTTTCAGTTTAGAATTGAGCAATAAAAAAAAAAACCCTGTAAACTTAATGTCAATTTTGATGCATAATTGATAGATTCTAAACTATAAGAGATAAAGGGGGCATTGATGGCCGAGCAGTAGTGCGCCCGCTTACAAATGGGAAGGTCCAGGGTTTGAATCGGGTAGGATCCCCGGGATTTTCTCTGAGCTTTAATGGCTCCGACCTCCCGTCCTATCGTAGATGGACGTAAAATTTGGAGGTACCGCCTTGTAAATGACCTTACAGAGTTGCATGGGGCGTTAAACCAAAACCAAACCAATAAGAGATAAAAGCAATCGTTTTTTTTTCTCATCATTAATTAAACCATTTAAGTTCTTATCTTGGCTATAAGATTAGGTTGATAGAGAAAGCACTTTAAAAAGGAGTTAGTGGAGCAAGGCCTGTTACAGCATCGCACTGGTAAACAAAGAGACTGCTAGGAAAAAGAAAGGGCGTTTAAGCTGTTTCCAAAAGAAATATTGTCTAACAAGCTCACCGGCGCTGTGGCGCAATGGTTAGGCTCTTCGCCCTTCATGCTGGAGACCCCGGTTCGATCCCCGACCGCGGACAATATGGTTTTTTTTCTGCTGTTTTTTCCCCCCTCTCAGCCCGGGTTATTATCCCTGACAGGCAGGGGTCGAAGTAGTCTGTCTCTTAAATGACCTTACAGAGTTGCGGGGGGACGTAAAACTGATAACCTAACTTAACTAACCTAACAAGCTCTGATCAAGCAAAAACTAAAATTGTGTTTTTATGTTAGGGGTTATGAAATTAATAAAGCTATCTCTTTTAACTGATTGGGCACAGTGCAGTTTGCAAATTGCCTTCTTGCTATCTTTGTGGTCCTAGCAATATATATGGCTTCCACCTACATTTTTTATACCAAGTTCTGATTGAGTTTTAGACTGCTTTTCTTTCTGTGCTCAGTTGGAATTTTTTCAGAGTGCAGACACGTGATCTTGTTCTTTAACGCACAAGAGGCACTTTGTACATGCAAGATCAGCATCATTTCTGTGAGTTAAAAATTCGGGGGTTTGATGATAAAAACCGGCGCTGCCGCGCAGTGTGTGCCGATAAAATTGGTGAATTTTGTTAAAAAATAAATAAAACTTTTAATTAATAGTATTTTTTAATTGTAACAGTATAGCAATGTTTCCTCGTTATGTATCTATACTATAAAGAAAAAGATTCAGATCGGAAGAATAGTTTAATTACTGCAATAAAAGAGAAATTGCTTTTGATACCCGAAATCAAAGATATTGCAAGACAAAATTTATCTTGTATGCCCAGTATTTATCAACTGGGGCCCTTCTTTCCTTCTGCTCTGGCAGCCTGTTTTACATATTACCATAATATTAAGGTAACTTGATTTTGAGAAACACGAGGTTCCAGCAAAAAAACCTTCTCGTTCTTTAATTTCAAAGGGATGTTAAGAAATATTCCAACTGTGGTCAGTGTGTGTGTTGAACAGATTGGTAGGTAGGTGTGTGTTGTTGAGGTTTCAGCGGGCAGTAATGTGTGTGATAGATAAAACCGACCCTCAGTGTTTGTTGAGGAGATGGCAGTAGGGGTCGTCAAGCTTGCCAACTGCCCCGAATTTTTTGTGACTCCCGAAATCGTGAAAAGGGGGTAGATTGTCCCGATGTGTACCTTGCACTATTTTTCCCCCCTGTCTTTCACTACAAATGAATAGAACAGGGCACTCCATGAGTCCATGGCTGCCTGTTTACAGTACATTGAGTGAATATTGGTGTGTGGTGTAGACCTAATAAATTTACTGGTTATATTAATCATCATTGAATCTTAGTTTTAAAACTATCACAAGACACTGGCCTGGCAGGGGAGATGCGGACTGACAGTGTGTGTTGAGGAAATGGCACCAGGCTGGCAGTAGGTTTAACGAGGAGTTGGCGTGACGAGATGTGTGACGAGGAGTTTGGCACCAGCCCGGCATTAGGTGTGACAGATAAAGCCGGCCCAGCAGTAGGTATGTGTTGAGGAGATGAAACCGGCCAGCAGTAGGTGTGTGTTGAGATGGAGCCGGCCTAACATCAGGTGTGTGTTGGGGAGATGGTGCCTGGCAGTAGGTGTGTTGTCAGAATACTAATAATGATCTTAAGATTCATTGGCGATATGCTTATCAACAGGACAGTAGTTTTTATCGCAAAAGAATTAACTAGAAGAGAAACGGATTTCTATTATCTATTTTACTCATATTTATGTCCTTTCTCTTCGGCCCTCTCTTATTAAATCGCCATCTGACATTTGAGCATCTATCTTTCCTCTCTATCTGATCTGGACTTGAATATTGTCTTGTGAAAAAAAAAAGAAATGATTTTTATTAATCCCGGTAAAGAAGGGGCATGTGCGTATTTTATCACAATTCACGTGTCTCTCGTCTTGTGAGCTGTCTTTGGTTTTCAGCACTTCCAAACACTCCATGAGCGTCTGTTGGAGGCTCCTGCCGAAAGCAAAACATGATAATGCTCCACCTCACAGTCACAGAGATGTCGTGACCCGTGAGTGCATAGCAAAAAGAAGCGCGTTGACGCTCTCCTTTGTTGAAATCGTATGAAGTTGGTCATTTTTGTGACTTTCGATTTTAAGCGTAGTCCATTCAACGGCTTGTGGAGCCTGTCTTGATGGACGAATTCCGTTGCAGTTTTCGTCATTGCAAAAATTGAAGTGCTGAACAAGTTGGTGTATTTCATCTTGACCATTGGTTTACACAGACGTTGATAAACGGGAATTCCCAGAGTGGCATTTTTTTTTGCTCGTGAATATTTTCACCATGCAATGCACATTTAGGGACAATCTACCCCTCTTCAAAATTTGGGACGGTTGGCAAGCCTGCATATCAAAGGACATGAGTGCTGCATCAGATTTAGAAAATAAATCAATTTTCCAAGCAACCAAAAATAATTAGCCCAGTTATAGATAGGTAACAAGAACGCAAATTCATATCTTACCACTGGAACCACGTAGCAGAACTTTGCTCTCTCCTTCTACTTTGAGTAAAGGTTGTGGCCTGGTACTTTCAGCACTCTCAGGCACTCCTTGATGGTCTGATGGAGGCCCCTGCAGAACTTGGCTGAGGATTTGCCCGGGACACATGTTTGTCTTTTCTTGTGGGGTTTTAACACTTCAAGACAATCAATGACCTGTTGGAGGCGCCTGCAGAAAGTAAAACAACTTTATAATCATTGAACCACCAGACAAAGCATGCTCCACACTTATGCAATTTTTACCAAATAAGGGGCATGTGCGAATTTTATCTCAATTCACTGTGAAGCAAACGAACTCTTCATCTCCTTTGTGTTAATACATTTTGAACAACAATGAAAACACAAAGCTAACCCTAACCCTCTCCGAATGGAAAAAACCCCGAAATATTTCAAAACATCCCACATGCGGTTTGTTTCTTCACTTCATACTCATATCTGTGGGGAGGGAGGGGAAAGAATTCTCTTTTCATTTCATATTCATCTGACTGTCCAAGACAACCACTTTTCTCTCGACAATGAGTGGTCGCCTTCGGCAGGTTCGACTGTATATGAGACTCAACTTACTTGTTTTCAGTCTGTCCAGCCGTGGACATCAGTTTTCTCTGTGCGACAGACAAAGCATCAGTAGCCACGTGTGGAGTTTTCACTTCTGGGTAGACTGTTACCAAACTAACAAACAGGAAGAGAAAAAGACTAACCAATACCAGTAGGTAGGGTCTACGTTCACTTTTCCTAACCCAAATCCTATTGTTTGACATCGGACAACACCATGAATTAAGTTGTCTATCCTTTTTGGCTCCACGGTCTCTGCACATAAGCCTATTTGTTATAGCCAAACAATGTGGTCACACAGTGGCAGCCTGCTATCGAATAAGGATTGAAATTCAACAAGATACTCACTCAGGATGATGGAACCCCCCCCCCTCCAAATTCATCATAGAGAGAGATTAATTCTGTAATACGCCCTCTACTAATACTACACAATATTTTTTGTCCCCTGTCTTTGTACATTCTTGAGTTTCCTTTTCTGCAGGAGGGGTAGGCCTACTTGACCATATTAGGTCTAAAAAAGCAAAAGCAAAAAGAGCGCGGAAGACCTGGCTCGGACCCCGGTCGCGGACGATGTGGTTTTTTTTCTGCTGGGAATTTTTTTCTCTCTCAGCCCGGGTTGGCCCTGACAGGTCGAAGCAGCCCGTCTCTTAAATGACCTTACAGTGTTGAAGGGGATGTTAAACTGGTAACCAAGCCAAGCATAGATCTTGCTGGAACTTATTTCTGTGCTGCCAACAGAAGCCACTGGGGCCAGCATTTCTCTTGCAGAGCCGCGCGCCAATCTGGTGCTGACATCGCCGTGGTCTTTGGGTCGGTCCCACTGCTGGGGCCTCTGGGAATGAAACAAATTATTCATGCTGAGTGTCACCTGTGAGAAGTGTGCCTAAGGAAGCTGGCGTCCATGTGTTACCCTGAGGGTAGAAGATAATAGTTTTTTTTCCATTTTGTCGCTGGCGTTGAGATTATTGAGAAACATGATCTTACAAACTTCCACCCCTAAATGACGTGTATGTATTTGCTTTTCGTTATTCCTGTGCCATCGTCATCTAGTGTAGTGGCGATAGATTTCACATAACTCGCTTGGTGAAGACATCCTTATAGTGTCGATGGAGCCGTAAAACCCCAAACAAACAAACTTTTCTTATATTCGGGTAATTATTATTCTATTCCACGTTATTTGTGGACAAAATTTTTTTTTATCCACCATTTTGCTAAATTTAAATTGTCAAATGGAACGTTGTATTGATTCAAGAGGTTGTCACGTCTGTCCAGTAGTGCCCGTGCCTAGACGATGTATCCGCTGGTGGAGGTCTCCGTTTTCTTCTACCAACATTTCTAGTGGCCTCTCGGGCAACGAGCTGTCAAGTCCTCTATCCTGTCCAGCTCATTGTCAGCGCGATCGGTGACATCTGCTATTGTGGGGCGGTATTCTACCAAGCAATCCGTCAGGGGCTGCAGTCTGTTGTCGAAGAGGGTTACACACTCCTGACGGAAAGACTGAAAAATAGCAATGATAACAAATGGAATACAGACATTGCTATACAATCAAACTTAAAAAGAAACAAACAGAGCAAACAAAAACTTCATACCCCTTGGACGGATCAGATTCCGCACAATAATTATTCTCAGCTGTCCTCCTCCGCCTGATCATCGTGCCACGCCATTGTTGAAGCTCAGCTACCTCCCTGAGGAACTGCTCCGTACAGTGCTGTCACAACCTGAACTGCCTGTTATGCTGTTGGGACGTCGCTGCTGCTGCCCTGTTAGCAGAGTTGAGATGGTCGAAGGCGATGTCGTACTGGTTGAGAAGGTTTCTCTGAGAATGATGCGAGCTGTAACAAAAAAAACAAACAGAATTAATCTTTTAGCGTTTGTTGTGGTTTTGTTTTGTTTGTCAGCACTACAGCCTGCCATGCTGTTGGGACGTCTCCCTCTGCTGCTGCCCTGTTGGCAGAGTTCAGGTGGTCGAAGGTGGATGTCGTACTGGTTGAGAGGGTCATCGCGTCTGTCCAAGAGCGCCCTGGCCTGGCAATGTACTCAGCCGTGGAGGTCACGATTTTCTGTGAGTAGCCTTTTCCCCTTGGCCTCTCGGACAATGAGCTGCCAAGTCCTCGATCCTGTCCAGCTTGTTGTCCGCTCGGTCCTGTACGTCGACTATTGTGGGTCGGTATTCAACCAAACGATCCGTCAGGGGCTGTAATCTGTTGTCAAACAGGGTTACACACTCCTGACGGAGTCGCTCGGCCTCTCGATGCACGATGCGGCCTGTTCCAAAAAGAAAAATATCTTTTAACGTTTGTTGTGGTTTTGTTTCTTTTGTCACAGTTTTTCAGCACTACAGTACTACGTGAGTTTATTTCGCTGCCCGGAATTACACTAGGATAATAGCAAATGAAAGAGCAATCCACACCAGAACACCCGTCTATCACTCAAGTTGATTTTTTAATGCACTATTTTTTTTATCATTATATAATGATGGGCTACTTCAACCCTGCCTGTGTCAGGACCAAGCAAGGCTGTGAGGAACTGATCCCAGCAGAAAGATGCAGATGCTTGTCCCCCACTTTGGAATTGAAGTTGTGTCTTCTGCTTGATAGGCAAAGAACCATTACACCATATACACTGATAGAAGGAGAGGAAAAGACAGGAAGATAGCAATGATAACAAATAGGTCATTATTATTCAAACTAAAAAACCAACAGAGCAAACAGAAACTTCATACCCCTTGGCCGCGTGAACCCGCTCCAAGGTCCTTCGCCTCCTGATGAGTCTGCCTCGGTATAGCCTAAGGAAGGCCACGTCCCTGGCAAACCGAGCATCGGCCCGCTGGGTTGCGGCGCAGATACATCTCATCAACTCCAGGGCGTCCCTTGCTGCTGGCAGATACCCTGTCCTGGCCGCCCTGGTCGCTGCTCCGAGATCTCCGTAAGCCAAGTCGTACTCATTCAGAATTTCATCTCTTCTGACTAGGAGATCTCGGCCAAGTCTGTGCACGTTGCGCCGCAGGCGTTGACACTCCTGCACGACCTCTCTTCCCTCCGGTTCGTAGCGTCTTTCCCACTTGGGAATTGAAGTTGTGTCTTCTGCTTGATAGGCAAAGAAAGAACCATTACACCATATACGGCGGAAAACAGACAGAGCCTCAAACATTCTAGTTTTGGAGGCCCATTTTGACCAATTTTCAATGGAAATGTTAAATTTTTTAGCAGGAGACGATTGCGTCATCCCTAAAAAGTAGGTCAAGTGACACTGACCTTAAATGACCCGAAAATATATAATCCATAGGAAAGTGAATATTTTTGGAGAAAATGGTACACAAGGCTAAAGGAATACAAACATACATGATGTAGATTGACAACAGGCACAAAAATTGACTTTTTCCATCAAATCTTTATTGAATATCAACAAGGGGAGTTAATTCATTGGCCCAAAGAGGAAAAATCAACAAAAAAAAAAAAAAAAAATCTCTTCAGAATCTATTTGAATTAAAATGACCCCTGTGGTCCATAACATAATCAAAGGGGTTGACAACTGTCCACATGTAGTGGTCTGGAGGGCCCTCCTTCACCAGTCCCACATCTTCTTCGTTTCCGTAGACATACATGCTTCCGCTTTTCTGCAGGAAACTGACAGAAAAACTCTTTGTTTCCTCTGTGATTTCAAGGACCTGATGTGAAAAGATGATAGTTTAGTTATGCCATCAGCCCAGTACAATCCTTTTCTGTCAAATATATGTTGTTTGTATTTCTGGTATGAAAAATGTACACTCATTAGTCACGAACCTCCCTCATGGATACACATGAGAAAATATTAAGTTTAGATATACATGAAAAAACATTTCATAATCATCATATATACATATGTATTGTCTTCTCTAATTTAATACGAGCACGTAATACAGGTGTCTGAGCATTATTTTTTATTAGCTCACCATTGCATAGTAAGTTTTCTCCACTTTGTGGACCCGGCATATCAGCTTGACACCATATCGCCGACTTTGGGGAGTGGGCTTGCTTCAGGTTCTCCTTCTGGTTCTCCTTCTGGTTCTGCTTCCGGTTCCCCCAAAAATCCCTCATTGAGCACAGTGTTCACACTGAAAACATGAAGTATACATATATGTGTAAGTATTTGTATTAAAACTTTAATCAGGAAGGCGGGCATCTGAAAACATACCTTGGTTTGCACTTATGCACCGTGTAAGGCCCAACCACATCAGCATTGACACATTGTGCAGGCTTTCCCTGTCTGCAGGCTGTGCAGAAGCACGCGAGTCTCCTTGCCTGCAGCACATACTGCTTCAGGGCTTGAAATTGGTGGTACTTCTGTGTCCCAGGGATTGTCTGCACATCACTGCCTAACTCCTCTCGGCTTATGTCTGGGACGAGAATGTACTGCCTGGATTATAAAAAAAGGAAAAAATAACCCTATTAACATTAACACTAAAGTAAGCTGCACCAACTTCATTTCACCCTATTTCTATTTTCAATTTCTCTGCAAATATAAACACAACACACCTTCTGTTTGTCCCATATGTTGCAGACAGGTACTCCACCATGTCCTTGGCACAGGTAAAACTGTGACCGGAGTACACAGCCCTCTTCAGACTCTCCTTTCCCGTGCTCTCACTTCCATAGAAGCAACGTTGAGGTTGGATGGGCAAGAGGGTCAGGTCATGGAAACTGCCGCGTCCCTTTGGAATAAAGCAGTGGAAGCCCATCAATAATTCATCTTCCTTTTATGCATTGCATAAGTACTTTGAAACAATAATGTGAGTACACTGTTGCCATGCTTACCCTTGTAATGACTGGCAGCGCCGTCACTCCAAATTGTAAGTTTCCTCACTGACGTATTCTCACGCAGGATGTCCACCGATCTCCTCGTGAACTCCTGCACGGCCTGATGGTCATGTGAGATGTCGTCTGTGAGGAAAATCAAACTTTCCCTCACCACACTGTCCACCTTCTCGGTAAAATGCCACTACTGGGTGCACAGTGACCTGATGCTTCCCGAAGTGGGCAGACTTGATTTCCTCACAGTATGCTGCCTTTCTGTTTTCTCCAAAATCCTGCACCATTACAACCTCTCCTGTTACAAGAAGAGAAAAAGATTTCAATTAAGAACAATATGCCACTGGTTAATTTTCAGTTGTTCATTAATTCACATCAATCAATAAGATAACAGATGTTTGTATTACCTTCCTCTGGGTTAGTTCGGCAGTCCTTGAACTGCCAGTATGCTGTAAACAGGTGCTCCAGGAAGGTTTTTCCCTTTGTGGGCTCCAGGATGTCATGCTGTAGATCTTTTAGTAACTCCCTGCGGAAAGAATTTGTACAGGTGCTTAGGAAAGGTAGTGAAAGTACAGGTTTTTTTTTCCATCAGTAAACATTGCTTTAAAAAAACAAAGAAAATTATACCACGTCATGTATGAAATACCTCAAGCATCCTTCTCTCTCCAGGGGCTCCCATCTTTCCTTGGGCATTCCTCTGCCAGCACTGCCACTTCACGCTTGGCGTAGAGATAATATCTCTGCAGAAGATG
>JAUKPP010292772.1:0-30133 GCA_032273245.1 Phyllaplysia taylori
AATGAGTTTTGCTATTTCCATGTTACGTGAATATTATGTTTTGAATGAAACACCAAGCCAATGTGCCAGTAACTGGACAATAAACGATTATCTTATCTTATCTTATCTTATCTTATCTTAAAAGAGAATAAATGCTACATTTCTAAAAAATAAAGGTTGAAATTTTTGTAACTGAAATCTGCTTAGAAAAGAAAAACATGTTGAGTTGAGAATTGAAGTACACTACAAAATCCAAGATTAAAGGGGTTCTAGGCATAGTGGTGTAAGTTTTATGCATCTGGATGCTGACTACTTTACTCACAATTTATACATATGGCCACTGACAAGTTTACTCACAACTTATGCATACGGTTGCTGACAACTTTACTCACGACAAGATCATTATCATCAGCAGACACGGTGACAACAGGTGAGCTGACTTCAGCTGTCTCAACGATCGTGCCGTTGTAATTGGGCAGCAAGAAGAATGGGTCCTGGTTGTCTCTGGTCACTGTCACAAACACTGAGACCACGTCCACTTTCTCTGGGATACGCTGGTCACTCACACCCACGGACAGCTGAAACAGTTTGTTTGATTTTTTGGTTATGGTTCTACGCATAATTGACACTGTAAGGTCATTTCAGCACCAGGAAGTGATACTTGGACAATAGTAGCAATTTGGAGGAAGTAGGAAGTGCACCCGTGAACCACTCACTTGTGAGTAGTAGTAAGGAGTGGGTTATTTATAGAGGCACCAGCCTCCGTTGTTTTAGCCTCTTCTTGTTTTGCTTTTTACTTAGGCACTCAAGCAGGCTTAAGTTTCCCTGTGGGTTGCCATTTGTGTGTTGCGCCAGCAGGCACTTCACTGTCACAAAAAGCACAGCCACTGGTCAAACAGAGTGATTGGATACCAATACAAAGATTATTCATTAGTAAAAGTAGAAAGTCTACAAAGGTGTGAGATTTGATAAACATACAACAATATAAATGCTTAAAAAGTGTTGAAAACTAAGTGCATAGTACTTCTCGAATTTGATTGATCAAGTAGGGTGCCAATTTTGCCACTTTGAACTTTTGCCTCATCATGGATAATTGCTAAACCTAATGTATTTTCTTACTTTACTTTTCCGATCCAGCGGTCATTTGGGCTCTTGCCCTTCAACTTGATGCCATGAAATCTCACTTATTTTCAAATGCACAGCACGAAACATCAGTATCAGTCATCTTAGAAATAAATAATGCTTCACTTAGTAAAATCAGATTGTCAATAAATGTAAACGTTTTACTTGCTTATGAAAGCGAAATAAATGTATACTTTCCTTTGACCGACAGGAAAGGCCAGAATGAAAAACAATCAATGATGCTTCTAAGAAAAAGTTTTCACTCACAATAAATCTAATCTTGTCCGTCTCCTGCAACAATCTTCGCAGTGTGATAACGCCATCGTCTGGGTTGACGTAGAAGAAGCCAGGATCTGTTGCATCGTCCAAATTCAAGTAATATCTCAAGGCATCCTGTAATGAACTATCTCCAATTTTTGTGAGACAAATATGGGGCATTTTACTGTTCAGCCAGCGAGTTGTAGTCAAATTGTCTAATGTTACAAATTTGGAGATAGGCCAAAAGAAAATAATCTGGCATCACAGATATTTTAAGCTGGAGCAAGCAAATACACAGGTTAGAATCTTATTTCATACCATTGGCTAGGTAGGTAGTTAGTTTAAGTTGGTTGTTTATAGAGGCACCAGCATCTTTGGCTGCTTTAACCTCTTGGTAACAATGCAGTATTCTTTTCCCTTGAAGGTCAATCCATTTGTGCTTCGTAAATGCACGTCCTATTGAGATGTTTTCCGCTAGGTGATTCAGGTTTAGGTAAGCGTACCATTAGCATCAACAAATACAAAAATAAGCAAGCAAGTATGAAGGACAAATAAATCTTTCTTTACCCCATCAGCATCAACAGCTGTAGTGTTGACCACAATGTCTCCCAATGGGTAGTTCTCAACAAGGGTCACTGCATACGGGTCAGTTTGGAACACTGGCCCGCTCGGGTTCCGTGTGACCAGGACAGTTACATCTGCTGTCGCTCGCCTACTAGGGTCCAGGCTGTCATATGCCACAACTTGGAACTGTGGAACACAATGATAACAAGATATGATAGTTAAGATGAACTTTATTGTCGATACATGGCACATTTCCTTACTTCATAGCATTCCTATCATCTATTTCTACAGCTCATTTAGTTTGATTTGGTCTTAGTTTTGCATGCAACACTGTAAGATCATTTAAGAAACGGGCTACTTCAACCCATCAAGCCAGGGCCACCGACGGATCACAGCAGAAAGACGCAGATGCTCCTCCCTTCATGGAAATCAAATTCAGGTCTTCGGACAGATAGGTGAAGCGGCTGAGCATTACACTAAAGACACCAATCTACAGCAAATAGCGTCACGCCAAATTATCTGTCTCGGAAAGTGTATCTTATCTCACCTTGTTGCATACGAAAATAACCGTAGTCATCCTGCATTGCTAACAATACCATAAAATCTCAAAGCAAAGAAGAGAAAAAAAAAGACAAATTCAGCTCACCACAATCTGAATGCGGCTGTCAAGTCTGAGAGAAGACTGCAGAGTAATGTTACCCGTGCTTGGGTTGACATTGAAGTAAGCCACTCCTGGCAGAGTCTGTTCGTAGACGATTGTTCCCTAGAAGATAAGACAATATTTTAGTGATATCTACAAGGACAAATTTGTTGTGGCATGGTAAATACATGTGAATATAATAAATATACGCAGACACACACACATATATCACACAAGTAGGCTACACACACATATAGCTACACACTCACAAACCCACACACCCATAGGGATATACTATACACACACCCACACACATAGTGTTCATTAGATGGACAAACAAATGTTGCCATTCTCTCACAGATGACATTGTATAGCTCGTACTGACAAAAGTATAAACTTATACCTATGGACAGAATGCAAACAGTGCTCACAAATGTCTCATTTCTTGTAGGAATAATTTCAAGTTTCATTTTTTTTAAATACATAATAAACAAAAAATATGAAAATTTTATGAAAATACTTTTGATAACTTGCCAAGAGTCATTTGGCTGAGAGAGAAAAAAATCACAAGACACATCAACATTGATTTTTACTTTTAAAAGCTTATAAATAAAAACAGTCAATTGCATTTTTCTCAATTACTTTCTTGAGCGTGTGGTATGTTGACATATCTAAAAACAATATACAAGAAGTATGAAAAATTGAACAATGATAGTTTTGATAACTTAATACAGCCAAGAGTTATTAAACTGAGAAAAAAATCACTGAGTGCTTTATTTATTCCTAAAATCATGGCATCAAAATGAATTTTTACTTCAAAAAGATGTTAAATAAAAACAGTAAATTGCAGTTTTCTCCGTTTCTTCCTTCAATGTGTGATGCATTCACATATCCTAGAGAAAAATATGACCCCAAAAACCTGAGTATGCAAAGCAAAAAATAACGACGTACAACTAAGACGTAAGTAACACATAACACTCACCGCCAGATCTTGGTCCCGTGCCGTGACTGTGTATAGAGGAATGCTTGAAGGTTCACGATCCTCCCCTACCACAATCTGGTACGGCAGGTTGAAAAACTGGGGGAAGAACTGGGGGAAGAACTGGTTACGAATCACTGATACCCGGGCGAGGATCTCAGTGCAGCGTTGAGGAATGCCTTGATCACAAGCTTGAAGTGTCAGCTGTGGAGAAATGTGTACAGTACAGCTATCAGCTTAATTTAGTTTGAAATTTAGAAAAAGACTGTTAAAGGCAAAGAAACGCTGACAACAAAAGTGATTTTGCTTTTTTGGTTTCTTGTTTAGTTTTATCTTCCTTTTAACACTGTAATGTGATTCAAGAGATGTGCTATTTCGACACAACCATTCAGGGTCATCTAGGGCTGAGAGAAACAGATCCCAACAGAAAAACTCTGATGCTTGTCCTCACAAGAGAATCAAACTCAGGTCCTCTGCTTGATAGGCGGAGAGCCTAAACCATTCCACACTGCAGATATAGGTTACTTCAAATAAAGCCAGTGTGTTACCAAAGATATTGAAATCAAGTGAGCACAGAAAAAAATTAATTTTCATCAGTAGATAAAAATAAGATACTCTGGGTTTTTTCCTGTGTGCATTTTTTTTGTTTGGTTGTTTCTGTACAAGAGTCCATTGGGTAAAAGAATGCGAGTGTCCTTACCGTGAACTGTGTGATGTTGACAATACTGAGAGGCTGTCTCAGGGTTATAATGCCGCTGACGCGATCGATGTAAAAGTACGGGATCAAGGGAGAGAATGGAATTGCAGTCTGTGAGATGATCTCATACGTCACAAAGTCCTATCGAGGGGAAAAACAAAAGTAGAAAAAATGTACATACATGAGGCCAATCCGATATTAAAATAAAAGGAGATGCATAGAAAGATATAAAAAGTGGAAATTTTAATGAGAATGTGAAGTACGCTGACAGAAAAAAAAACATTACACTAATTTATGGGTACTTTGCAAATGTGTAGTTTACTATAAAAACAATAGATGTTAATTGTGATGGACAAATAGGCCCTACAGTGTTTGCAAGATGCACCAGTTATAGAGAACAAATACTGGTTAATATCATTTTAAATGTATTCTGCCAATTCATTTATCCTCCCAAACAAGATAGTGAAGATAAGATAGATATTCTTTATTTATCCAAAAGAGTAACTTGAGTGGGCTTGCCAGACAATCAATATGGGCAAAACACATAAGGAAATGCACTCTTTCATTCATAAAGTGACACAAAGCTCAACTCACCCACAAAAGCATACATAAAGAGTTATTTTTTTGGTTTGGTTACCAGTCTTACATCCCTTGCAACACTGTAAGGTCATATATGAGACAAGTAACTTCGACCCTGCCGGTCAGGGCCAACATGGTCTGAGAGGGAAAAAATCCCTGCAGAAAAAATGCAGATCATCCATATATGGAATCCAACTCGGGTCTTCTAAAGGCAAAGAGCCTAACCATTACACCACAGCACCATTTAGGAACTGATGTTTTCATGTACAAGATAAACTCTTCTCACTCCCTTCCTCTCTTCCCTGTTGCTTCATTCTCCTCCCCTTCCCCTCATTCATATCATCAATCCTCTGCCAACACTTAGCAGCCCCACTCACATCAACATCACGATCGATGGCGGTGACATTAAAGATGGTGGATCCCACAGCTGTGTTCTCCGAGATGCTCTCAAAGTAGTTGACTGCTTGCCACTCCGGGCCGTTGGGATTCCTGATCACACTGATCTCCACGGTCGCAGTTGCAATCACAAATGGACGCACAGAGTCGTAGGCAATGATACGAGCCTGAAAATAGTTATAATGATTCAGTCATTTTTTTTCCCTTGCCTAAGTAATTTTGTAGCCTGACCAAATCCATTGAAAATACAATTCCTTTCCAAAGTAATCAGCTCAGATTCAGTCACTGATTTCTTTTTTAGTAAATCATCATTTCCACCTTGAGTTAAACAATTTTTAAGCATGACCAAACCCAACGAAAACATAATCCCCTGCAAAGTGATAAGCTGAGATTCAGTTACTGTGTTTAATCAGTACATTATATTTTTACATCTTCAAAATATACATTGAAAACAAATCTTCAGAAATTTCTTAATTTTGGGAAGGGCAAAGGCAGATTTTTGTGGAAGCAATGTATGGGTTCTACCTGATCTTAATGTTCTACATTGTCTAACTAAAACTGATATGCTACCTCTAACAACGTCCACATCAAATGAGAAAATTAATAATTTCACTTCAAAAACTGAAGTAATCAAGTTCATCTTGTATTTTTTCCTGTTCCAAAACGAGATTTTTGTATTGATATGCTTTATATAAGACTCTACCCTGGTGTAATTCTATAATCTAACGATCAGTGTCCTGAAATCTCAAAGCACTAAAGTAGTTTTTGCCCAAACGTTGCCTTACAATGTACAATTCAGCTCTGAGATTGTCCGACTTGAGAGACGAGGTTGTCAAAATCCTGCCTGTCACACTGTCGACCCCAAAGAAGCTTTGGGTGGGGTAGTCACCGACGAGTTCATAGACAATCTGCCCCTGTTGTAATGTAAAGCATGGGATTCCGGTTAGAATGACTTTAATAAAATGCTTCGAAACCTAATTTAAAGACATATTTTTTCACTATTGGGTACTGAATGGCTAAATAACACTTATTGCATTACTATAGGGTACAAGTGAACTACAACTATCGAAACAGCCAAGAATGACTGAAGAAATCATAGTAAGTCATGAGCAACAACGGAATAAGCTATAAAAATTCTGTCCACCAACCAATGTCCGACTATTGAAATCTGTAATAATATCTGAACAAAAAAACGACTACAACGACAAAGACGGTAAACTTACCACAAGGTCCGAATCGACTGCAGTGACTTGGAAAACTTCCGTGCCTATATCAATCAGCTCGTTCACCACTGCACCATAAGGCTGGTTAATGAAGAACGGAATGCTTTCATCTCTAATCACTGTGATGATGGCTAAGACAGGGGTGGTGCGTTCTGGGTTGCCTTGGTCACTAGCCAGGATGGACATCTGAAGTGAAATTAAAATTCCGGAGAGTGAGTCTGAGGTGATTCAAAAGAAATTTAGATGGAAAATTGCCTGTGGTGCCTGAGGACAGAGTATAGTATCTTACCTTACATACAAGGTGTTGGTGTCATTAACGTTGTTGCAACCCAGGCTGTTTTCCAGGTAGTTTAATTGGGTTATTAACTCTTTCCTTCTGTTTACGTTTTCTCTTGCTTTGTATCTACTGTACTGTTGTGACACTTCTGTCATGTGAATCTTAATCATTTCCCATAATAGATGGGTGTTCAACTCTTTATATTCATCCTTTATAAAGTTTATTTCTTCTTTTATCGTTGCACGATAAACCTTATCAAACAATGTACCTTACCTTTTTATTGACACTAGTTTTTTTCTTCCTACACTTCATACAATTTTTCTACAATAGACCTGGCCCGTACCGGGACAAAAATAGTAACAACAACGGAATTACCTGGAGAGTTGGGGCAGATCTGCACCTAAATGCACTGCAATAAAAATAACTGGGCTTTTCTAGCATAAATTCAAGTTAGGAATTGAACTATTGTGGTATATGTACTGGCAATATTGTAATAATATTTGGTTTGGTTTGGTTTCTAGTTTTATGTCCCTTGTAGCATTGTAAGGTCATTTAAGAGATGGGCTGCTTAAATCCTCCCTGCCAGGGCCAACCTGGGCAAAGAGGGAGGCATCTAGAAGAAAGTCACAGATGCTTGTATCCATGGGGTATTTGAACTTGGGTCTTCTGCACTACAGGCAAAGAACCTAAATATGACAGAACAAATCTAAGAGAAAGACACAGATGCTTGTATCCATGTGGTATTCGAACTTGGGGTCTGCTAACTATTACACCCCAGATATCGTTTATGACAAAAGAGCCACTCACAATGTATTCGGTGCGTGTGTCCAGAGTCAGAGGCTGCCTCACGCTGATCAGACCCGTGTCCGTGGACAGGTAGAAGAAGTTGAGGGTGCCGTTGTCCCCTATGGCTGTGTACACCACACGATCCTGGCAGAACAAACAACAGTGTACACCATTGTAACAATTCAAAGTCAAATAGAAAAACTACTTAGCAACTTCTATAATTCTATGTTGCTATGAAAATGTGATGATATGTATTTTAGCTGCTTCTTATGAGGATATATAAAAGATAATAAAAGGCAAGTTAGCTGCAAAGGTCACCATCATATATAAATATTCATGTGCAATAATATATACAGTACTTGCAAGGGTATTAGTATAAAGAGTCTGCACAAGATCATACAGTTAAGCTGAAAATAACCCTGTAAAATAGGCACACTCGCTCAAAACAGGAAAACATTGGCTTGTATTCAGTGATACAAGTGACCTGTTCTACGTATAAACAATCATCTTCTCCTGTAATGCATATATTGCTCAAAATGTTTAACAGTCTAACAAGATTCCTTTATTGAAAAAAAGCCAACCAACACTTGTAATTAGTAAAATAAGCAGACCACACTGTTGGGCAGGAATCATGAGTGTTGAGAACTACAAGTTCCCAATACCGAAGTCAGTATTTCGAAGAGACTGAATATTGGAAAGTTGATGATGTGCAAATATTTTATAGTAAACCTTTACAAGCCACTGCCAAAACTACTGCTTGCTAAAATGGGGAAATTCAGAAACCACAGTTTTGTTGGCATTGCCAATTAAGGAATCTGTTCCAGGGATGGAATAATAACACCAATGGTAGGAATGTGTGCTCCGAAGAAGAAATCTATCGGCTGTCTTCACAACTTACTCCATCAGCATCTGAAGCAAGGACAGATAGAATGCCCGTGCCGACGCTGGTGGTCTCGTTGATGGTCACTCGGTACGGACTCTCGGTGAAGATGGGGGTGAATTCATTCCTAGCGATGATGATCTCCACAGTAGCAGTTGCCACCTCTGTGGGGTACGCTGTGTCATATGCTGTCACTCTCAGCTGGGGAGGTGAAACGCACCAATATCAACTGTCATTTTGTGAGAAATATCGTACATCTCTTTCTGTTTGTTTGATTGGTTGGTTTAGATTATACAGCATTATTGACACTGCAAGGGTAATCAGCATCAGAACAATAGCAGTCCAGAGAATGTTTGTTTATTTGGTAAAGGTTTTACAGCACTGTCAACACTGAAAGGTCGGTTCAGCGCCAGGAAGCAGATTAGGACAATAGTAAGATATAGAAAGAAGTAGAAGAGTGAATGCAGAAGAAGAAGCAGACCAGACCAGAGACACATTATCCACGAGCCAACACACAGAAAGAAGTAGACAGGAGAAGACAACGCCAGAGCCTTCACCAACCAGTCTAAAACATGGTATTACAAACGGCAACTAATACAAAGATTATTGTGCCGGCAAAACATCCAAATTTCTCTTGCTTTTACCAAATTTCTTCGATTATGCTTGCAGTTGATTTTAAATAAGTTCAAGTGAGAATTTCTGTGCTGCAATCAAGAATCTTCGTAAATTGTTTGCTGTCCTCCAAGAACACTAATTGTGGTGCAACACAATGAAATTATACATGTCAATTGTAGAAAATCTGTCGGTAGTTTCTCCACTCTGCCCTCCACTTCCCCCCCCCCCTCCCCACCTCCCCAAGAGTGAGGTGTAGTTTTATAAAATAATCATAGTGCATACTTCATGTCTGTTGCTATATCTTTGCAATGTTGACTGATAAATCCACCCAACTTTCCCTCATGGATTGATAAAGTATATCATATCTTATCTCACCGTATCCTATCCTATCTAAGATAGACTCACCACATAATTGAAGTTTGTCTTGTCTGTCCTGAGATCATTCCTCAGTGTGATGACTCCAGTACTGCTGTTCAGGTTGAAGTAGAACGGGCCGATGCTGTCGCCAATCACGTTGTACACAAGCTGGCCCTGGAGACGAGTTTGCAAATCAATCCGATATAAGTTTCAGACCATTCAGGTACAAGAGGTTACGATGATAAACATTCATCAGCAATCTTCCATCTCTAAATTTCAAATCACTCAAATAAAAGGTTTTGAGACAGCGGATGAAAATAAACTAATTAACATTTTGTAGTCCCCGACCCAAATTTGCCCATCAAGTCATTCACACATATGTGCGTCAGGCTCAAGAAACCATATTGTGTCACGTTTCACTGCAAGTGACTGATACAATTCTTTGCCCTTCTGGTTATGTGACTACAAAGTCTTAACAGTTTGTAGTCACTCGGCGCATATAGGCACCAGCCCCGAGAAGCCCAGTCCCGTCACGGTTGGCTGCACTTGACCAGTCTGGCTGTGTGACTTCGAAGTATTAAAATACAGCCCAAAAAACAACATACCACTAAATCTTGATCGCATTGATGGAAAAACGTGACAAAGGAAAATGTCATTCTCCCCAAAAAAGAACTTACCACTAAATCTTGATCAACAGCCGTCACTTCGTACACAGACGTTCCAACCACCGTATTCTCTGTGATGCCAAGTCTGTATGGAAGTCCAATGAAAGCTGGAAGGAATCGGTTTCTTACGACGCTCACCGTCACAGAGGCATTGGCAGATTTCTCATTGACTCGCTGGTCCCTCACATTGGCGATGAACTGTACACAGAAACCACGTAATGATGGAGTCGCAATCAACATAATGGAATTCAAATCAATAATGTGGAGTAAGAATCAATCAGAGATGCCTCTTTTGTGATTTATTGAAATTTACTCAAACTTTACAAAATTGCACTAAATGATAACCAATAAGAACTAGTCTGAGCACAAACTACAGTGAAAATACTCAAAGGACAGATGAAAATAGAAAAAACAGCATCACTGAATCAAAATAATGGAAGTAAAATCATTTCACAAAAACAAACATTGTCACATACATATTTGGTATATGCACCAGAGAGACATTCATCATGAAAGACTATTGTAAAACGTAATCCTTGTCTATATCAAGTAGTGCAATTTGCTAGACAAGATTCTTAATAAGGGCATTGCTATTCTACTCGAGATGCCCTTTTTAGGTCAATAGAAAGAATACATTGCATCACCACTTACATTAAATGTGGGGTCACTGTCCGGATCATCTGTGAGAGGTCTCTTCAGGGAAATGGTGCCAATCTGCTCAATGATGTAGAAGTAATCCAGAGCTTTGTCGCTATTGGCTGAGCCAGTGGACAGCAGGCTGTAGCGGAGGTCATCCTGATGATGGAAGGAACCCTTGTCATATAGCATTTTATTCTATCATGGGGGTTTTACAGGACTATCAACACCAAAAGGTCATGTAAGAGAGGAATGACACCGACAGAATCATTTGCTTCCAGTATCAACACTACAATTGTAAATAGAAAGCATCTCATTATAGACAAAAATATTTACTAGTGGTATTGCATTTTTGTTTGAGCATTCATTTCTAGCTAGTGAGCCCTTGTGACAACTTTCCTCTTTGACTTCTAGCTCCCGACTGCCCCAAATGCTACTTTTGTTCATTACTAGCCTAAGACTAATAGGAACACTCCTCATGTTGAAACAAAACTATCCCTTAAGCTTTATTGTAATAATAATAATAATAATAATGATGATAATAATGATGATAATAATAATAATAATAATAATAATAATGATAAGAAGAAGAATATTAATAATACAAATATAGGAATACTTATAATACATACAATGATAATAATAATAATATAGATTATTTGCATACCAGCTACTCCTATATGTTAACAGCTCTATGCGCTTATCTTATAAAAAAAACAGTCACATCTTACCCCATCTTGATCAACAGCAGACACTTGGATAACCAAGTTGCCCAGATTGTACGTCTCAGGGATAACCGTGGAGTATGGGCTGCCCAAAAACACTGGGGTGCTGGGATTACGGGTCACAAAGATCGGCACTGTGGTGGTCGCAATCCTGTTTGGTGAGGCGTCATCATAGGCAATCACTCGGAGCTGGGGAGTCACAAATGTGTTGTTTGTCATTAACAGCTCACACCATACGAACGAGACAAAATACTGTTAACTAAGAAGTGATCACAGTACTGACTTTATCAAGAATAACAATTGTCTCGATATAAGATAAACTGATGAATTCTTCACCAAGGGCAAGAGAAATGTGAACGATAACTCCAAATGTCCCAAAATTGACATGCCTCAGATTTCATTCCCTTGCAACACATTTTAAAGTGACCTTCATGTTAGTCTGTTTTTTAATGGCAGAGTAGCAGTGTAATAATTTTACCAATCCAATCAACAAAAACAGTTCATCCTGCACCTTTTATTCCATTTATTTAGATCTTTCAACAACTTCAATGTATTTTGCCTAAGTCACTGCATCAAGGTGACATGCAGATAAACTCTTACAGGAACTGTATTTTTATTGTAGCATAATGACAATAATAATTCAAACAACTCATACTGTAAATATGATATTACATAGAAGCTATGCACAAATAACTAACAACTGATATTTCTAAAGACATGCAAACAATGAAAAATTTCAGAATGTCTGCCTCTATCCAAGAGGCTGGCAAAAAATACAAGCAAGAGGACTAAAGATTTAGTTCATTTTAGCTGACGTTTTACAGCACCACCTACACTGTAAAGTTATTTCAGTGCCAGGACAATATTAGGACAATAGTAACACTTAGAGAGAAGGAAAAGTAAAAGAACACACGATGACTAAAGAGGCAAAGTGTATTCCAAATTTGAATGAAAAAGTTTCTTGTCTTGACTCACCGTGTATGACGTGGCCAAGTCCTGCTTGAGATCGTTCTGCACAGACAAAATACCGGAGTCTATGTCCACATCGAAGTAGAATTCAGCCTGGAAGTCTCCAGTCACCTCATACTTGATAGAGCCCTGAAAAGCAATGATACGAAATTTTCGTAATAACTGTGGTCACATACAAAACTTGTCAGATTCTTTCAGAAAGGGATTGTAGGCATGAGCAATAGATACAGTCAAACCTGTCAAGGTAAAAATACATGGATGACATAACAAGAGTTAACTACGGTCACATAAAGTAACATTTCCTACATGCTTTCAAAAAGGGATTGAAAAAAAAAATTAAAATTACGATTTTATTGATCCCCGTGGGATAATTTTGTTTACACTGTCAGGGCCAACCCAAGCTGAGAGGGTAAAAATCCCAGCAAAAAACAACCAAGACCATCCCACAACCGGGATTGAACTCGGGTCCTCCGCATGACAGGCAAAGAGCCTAACCATTACACGACAGTGCCAGTGGGGTTCTTTGTCCTTCTGCTGTGTGACCATAAAGTTTTAAGTGACCTCAAAGTATTGAAAGAGGTGTTGAAACCAAAACTAAAACAGTGCATCAGCTCTCACCTTGAGATCACTATCAGTGGCTGTGACTCTGTAGAAAGTCGTGCCAAGTGCAGCCGTCTCCAGGGTGGAGGCAGAATACGGGGTATTGATGAAGAATGGCGGAGACTCATCCCTCACGACTGTCACAATTACGTTGCTGGTCGCTGTACGCACTGGATTGCTCTGGTCACTAGCCTCAACGTTGAACTGTTGGGACACGACAGAAAATGTGGATCAGTTAGAAGTTACAGGAAAGATTCAAGTAGGAGGGGATGGTAGGATTGGCGTTTGTGTTTAATTGTAAAGGAGTATAACCTATTCTTTACAGACCGCATTTATAGTTGGGGTCTTTTTTGCTACATCCTATGTTTTGAGAAAAAGCAATAAAAAGTTACTAATCTAAACCAAAATGCAGAGGAATGCCAACAAAATCATCCAATTAAAAGCTTGATGGTCAGATCAAACCAATGCACCCCATACTCTACAGGATAAGAAAGCTACGATTAAGATATAGGATAACATTTGACTTTAGAACCACCCTGTAGATTCACGACCTACTACAAAAAGCCAGAAAATGGATGTTGTTGAAGATTATTGGTCATTTAAAGGATTTAATAAATCATGATTCTACAAAAGACTAACAAATTATTTCATCTGCCCGCCTCTAGTGCTCTTCTTACCCTGAACTGGTTGGTGTTGGACGAAGTCAGCGGACTCTTCAGTGAGATGAAGCCAGTGTCGGAGTTGAGGAAGAAGAAGTCATTGTCTTCCTGGTCTCCAATCAGTCGATACTTGATGGTGTCCTGTGTTCACAGACAAAAAGAACCAAAAATGTTTGAAGTCACAGTTCTAGTGAACCCAACATCACCTACACATATTTCTGAATGAAAAATATTACAGCAATGATACAGACTTACAAGCACAAAAGAAACTTCTTCAGTATAATGTATTTTTATTCTTAATTGACAAAGACTGACAAAGTCTACTTCAAAAGTTTTTCAAAGAAAGATACAATCTTTGTCACAAACTGAGAGACAGAATTCCCAGAAAAACAGGATCGTATCTTGAAAAACTTCCGTTCCCGATTCAAGAAAAGGGTCGATATTGTATTTCTTTTCCCATTTCAAAATCTTTGTGTACATTTACTTGGTAAGAAAACCCTGCACTCTACCTCCTCTTACTCACAAGCCCTAACCATGACACCACAGATGGCAATGACGACAGAGAGATGTTACAAACATAACATAAAAGTAGAATGATACAGATGCTCGTCCCCACATGCGAATCAAACTCCTCTCCTCTCTGTAATAGGTGAAGAACCTAACCATTAAAACACAAACCCCTGTCAGGTATCATTCTTACAAATGGATCCAGATCCGTTGCATTAACATCCACGATGCTGGAGCCAATCTGAAAGTCCTCACTGACCACTCGCTCATAAGTGGACGGGAAGAACACAGGAGGATTAGGGTTAAGGTTCACAAAGATGGTGGCTGTCGCTGTTGCTTGGACACTCGGGTATGCACTGTCAAAGGCAATCAGGCTCAACTGGAACAAACAAAAAAGAACATTAAAAGAATCATCATTAGCTCGGGGCTGATAGTCATAGTCCATAAAGTTTAATTTATCAGTAAGGCTGATGAATGTAAAGCAAAAATTTCTTGTTGCAGACCCTTATTGCATCATATTTAGAGCTGATAGATAGAAATTTGATGATACAATCGACAATAAAACAATCATTTCTACGGTCGATACAAAAGTAAATCTTGTTGTATTGCTTGCTACCAAGACATTGCAGATAAATAAAAGGATTTCGGATTGCCTTCTCAGTACTTAAATTTGAAGAACATAATATACTTCTTAGATTTTGCAAATATATCACACTTGACCCTGTGTTTTGAAAATTAGAACTGACAAGCAAGATTGTACAGGATGACCCATGATACTCACAAAGTAAGTATCTGTCCGAACACTGTCCAAGCCAAGGGTCTGGGAGACGATAATGTTACCGCTCACTTCATCAATGTCAAAGAATGTCGGAGCCGGGTAGTTGCCAATCACTGCAAACCTGATCTCGCCCTGAAAACAATAGTTCAAATCATCACTGAAAGAAACCCACATGTCTATACATCTACATTTAGCAGAAAGAATCAATAAAACATCAATGTATTTCGGGGTTTTGGGGGGTACTATTACAATTGAAGAACTTTATCAGAAAACTAGGACCCTCTATATATTGCGCACCTGCCCATAACAACAGGTTTTCTCTGTGATTTTGAGTGGCAGCTATTGACATGTTTGACTGTACAATAATATGCCATATCAACTGTGAAGATAAGAAAAGCTAAGATAAGATCAGCACTTATTGCCCAGTCACTGGCACATTGGCTTGGTGTTCCATTTAAAATATAGAACATTGAAGTAATTCCACACACTCGCACAATATACCCCCGGAACCCAAGTTAAAATGTTACGTTGCTTCACCTGCTGTAAAGTCGAAAGTGACGGAGAAACCGCCGTGAGTCTGGTTAAAAAGCACTCGTGGGGTGAGTTGTCACTCAACCCCGTGCTGGCTAAGGTCGTGGCGAACATGTCACCATTACATAGATATTTCAAAAGCCACCGTTACTGCCTCATTCACCCGTCAGAAAGAGAATGGTCATAAAAGTCACCTGCAAGTCATCATCCTCTGCTCTGGCTCGCAGCACAGTGGAGTTGACCGGCACAGTTCTCAGCACAGTGGCACGGTAAGGCAACTGAATAAATCTTGGCACCTGCTGGTCTCGAATAATAGTAATGATGGCCACCGATGTGGCGGACTGCTCTGGCACTCCTTGGTCTCTTGCTCGCAGGTTCAACTGAAGAGAGAATACAATGAGAAGTTGCAAGCCTACATATCAAAATGCTCTGTGTATGCACAAAGTGACAGCAAACATTTCTCTTAAATATGGCCACATGTCTAAAAACAGCCGATGTTCTTTGTTAAAATGAGTGGTCATCTTGGAGAGGTCTGACTGTACATTATTGGTTTGGTTTGGTTTTAGTTTTTTGCTCCTTGCAATACTGTTAGGTCATTTAAGAGGTGGGCTACTTGGACCCTGCCTGTCAGGGCCAGCCAATCTGGGCTGAGAGAAATAAATCCAAGCAGAAAGATACAAATGCTCATCACCGTCTGCAAATCAAACTCAGGTCTTCCATGTTGCAACCGCGACACATGTGATAAGTGAAGAGCTTGACCATTACAGCACAAACGCTGGTAGTGTACTGTATTTCATCTGTAGCTTCATACAAAAGTATAACACTGATAACCAAACTCATACCTGATCACTAGTCTGCACTCCGTCTGTCAGTGGTTTCTTCAGCGAAATGAGGCCAGTGTCAGGGTTCAGGTAGTAGTACTCCAGGGCGCGGGTGTTGCCAACAAGCTCGTACTTCACTAAATCCTGGTAGAAGAAACAAAAATTTTTTACAGGAAAGAAAAGAAAAAAGACAATAAAAAGCCACTCAATTCATCCCCGTCAGGAAATTCATTTTGTAAATGCCGTATACAATGACATTCATACTTCAGGCATACATAATAACAAATCAATATAATAAGGTCAATCATGCAAATATCAACACCATTGCCAGCCTCCACAGTGCAGCATCCGCGTAATACAATAGTTACGATATAAGAATCAAAATATACTACAAACGTTGCAGACCACTGGAATAACAATAATTCTCTACAATATAAATAGCATTACCTCAAGTAGACTCAATAGCATTGAGAAGCAAGTTTATGAAGTTATAATCAAGCATCTAACATCAACGATGGATCAGAAAAAGATTAAACTCAACTTTCACTGATATTTTTAAATGCTTATAATGCACTGCAATAAAAAATAACCCTGGGTTTTCTAGCATAAATGCCGAGTATGGGACTGAGCTATTGCTTTCTATATTCTATTATGAGATGAAAATTTAAAAAATACTGGTCTAGATTTCTCATTTCTTTTCTTTTTTTTGACAGAGTATGTTTTGTTTATCTCATCTCTTCTAGCCAGCCACTCACCCCATCAGAGTCTTGAGCCGTCACCGACAGGACACTCTGGCCCAGCTCATACGTGTCCGGGATTGTGGCCACATATTGTGGCAATGAGAAGACTGGACCAGACGGGTTCCGGATCACGTTGATGGTCACAATGGCCGTGTCTTGAGACCCTCGGTACACCGAGTCATACACGATGATGGACAGCTGGGAAACATTGGTGGAGAGGGGGAGGGATTGTTATTTCCTCTTAATGATGTGATTAGAAATAAGTTATTTATAGAGGCCCCAGCTTAATCTGTGCTGTCTAGCCTCTTTTTATGTATGTCACTTTGGCTAAAACAGCAAAAGAATGGTAAAAAACAATAACAAAGAGTGGGCGCTGTAGAAATTTTCTACATTATTATTATTATATTAGACGCTCATGGACAAAGCACACAACGTGAAAAACCCGAGAACACAACGTGAAAAACCCGAGCACACAAAGTGAAAAACCCGACTCACAGTATAGGTGACTGTCCTGTCCACAGACAGAGCCACAGCGTCCTGGATCCTCACGATACCCAAGTTTTTTTCAATTGAGAAGAACGCTGGGGCAACACCAATGGGCAGAACTTCGTACTGTAGAGCTCCCTGAAATAAGAAGTGAGGTAGAAAAATCATACTAATACTTTAACATATATTTAACAGAAAAATACATCAAATAAGGACAAGAAAATTCTTGGTGACACAGGCAGCTGGATAGAATATAATCTCTGGCGATGACAATTTTACGTCCCTTGAAACACTGTACAATCAGTTAAGAGACACGCTACTTCAACTCTACCCGTCACAGCTGAGAAGTATGGATCCCAGCATTGGATCCACATAGGAGTCAGACTCAGGTTTTCTCTGTGGTAGTCAAAGAGCCTGACCATCACACCTCCAGAATCCAGTTTCTCGGGTGCCTGTCTGACGAGGGTGAACATAGCAGCAGAAGAAGAAAAATTTCCTAACTCACCACCAGGTCCTGGTCAGCCGCTGTGGCCCGAGCGATGGATGTCCCATTCAAGGCCGACTCGGCAATGGAGGCACTGTAGGGGTCACTGATGAACACTGGTGCAAACTGGTCATGCCTCACGTTGATGGTCACGTTGGTGGTGGAAGTTCTTTCTGGAACCCTCTGATCACTGGCCAACACTTGGAACTGAAACAGTTTCACAAAAGTGTCAGCATCGCAGATTTTGGTGAAACATGGTAAAAGTGCAGTTGAATATTACTACTGCATTTGTTTTCCTATAATGCAATCATTAGATGCCTGTGCTTTGTGTAAACAGTGTCTATGCCTATTGAAAGATATCAATATTTGTTATGCATTGACGATCTGAAAATGTCATTTGTATTCATGATAGTAAAATCAATACACCATGGGGATCACTACTGTCATATTTGGACTCTTCTTTTACTTTAGAGTGTTCTCGCCATTTGTAAAATACTTGTATGAGCCTTCTTTATGTGAATCGTAGCTACAATAGGCGATGAGTTGGTGACTATAGCCACAATTAGTTGGTGACTATAGCCGCAATTAGTTGGTGACTATAGCCAATGTGAATATTGTTTGTTTTTTCTTTTGTTTAGGATTTACGGCAATATTTATACTGAAACTTCATTAGTGTCTGGGTGTGAATTAAGGCAATAGTAACATAAAAAGCATAAG
Organism: Phyllaplysia taylori; assembly: GCA_032273245.1. Lineage (NCBI taxonomy): Eukaryota > Metazoa > Mollusca > Gastropoda > Aplysiida > Aplysiidae > Phyllaplysia > Phyllaplysia taylori. Next base: position 18,671 of record JAUKPP010292772.1, read on the forward strand.
AAGGAGCGGACAACACCAGAAACCTCGCCAACAATACACGGAATGATTACTTAATTATATTTGAAAAGAAACGTAAAGAGCAAGTAATACCAGAGCTTCATCTCCCTTGCACATAGTCCAAAAGCAAAGTTATCAAAATATGAAGGCCATTGTTCGTAAATGCTGCATAAAACATTTCTAATAATGCAGCGTAGCTATTAATATTCTTGTAAAGTGCATTGAAGATTGCAATTTATGGGAATTCCCTACATAAATGCCATTTATTATCAGTGTTAAAATAATGATTGTTCAGCTTACCCTCAGTTGATCAATATTAAAATAATGATTGTTCCACTTACCCTGAGTTGATCAATCGGCAGAAGTGTCACCTTCGTGGAGATGTCCCCAGTCCGTGGGTTCAGGAAGACAAAGTCTGAGTACCTAAGATTAGCAGTGTCGACGATGCTGTAGTCCACAACATCCTGGAATCACACAAAAGATGACAGCAATGATTATTCATTTCAAATCAACAAATAATCTGATGATTCCACCTAAGGGTGAAATTTCACAAAGGCAATCACGGTTGATTTATCTTCTTCAATTTTATGTCCCATGCAGTACAGTAAGGTCATTTAAGAGACAGGCTACCTCAACCTAGCCCATCAGGGCCAACCCAACCTGAAAGGGACAAATCCCAGCAGAGAGACACAGGTATTTGTTCGAACGCAGGATCGAACTCTGGTCTTTTGCGTGATATAAACACCAGTAGAGTCTTTTATGAAACCATCAAAAGATTTACATCAACTCTTCATACAATCATTATTTCTGCATGAATATGTAACGATGACGGGTCTATTTATTGACCAGGCTTTCTTAAAAAATGTAAACACTAAAGATGTTCCTTGACTTAGCTTTACGTTGGTTACCAGTTTTACGTCCTTGCAACACTGTAAGGTCATTTAAGAGACGGGCTACTTCAACACTGCCTGTCAGGACCAACCCGGGCTGAGAAGGAAATAATCCCAGCAGAAAAAAAACCCAGATTGTCCACACACGGTATCGAACTCAGGTCTTCCACATGATAGGCCAAGAGCCTTACCACTACACCACAGCGCCGGTTGACTTTGCCTTAAAGTGTCTTAGCTTAACAAAGTTATAGTACAAGGTGGCTTGGTGCGACTATCTATTCTAACAATATCTTACAGGACAAATCAGAATAGGATATTTTAAACTTTGAACTTTTGAGTCCTGTTTTGCTGAATAGCAATCAGAGACTTGTAAATATAAATAGTGTTTCTTTCCAGAAGGAGCAAAAAATGTGTACAAACCCCGTCAGCATCCTGAGCACTGACTTTGACAAGGAAGCTTCCCACCGTAGCCGTGTCCTGAACAGACACGACGTAGTTGTTGAGAGAGAAGATGGGTCCGTTCTCATTCCTGACCACGGTGATGTTGACCAGGGCAGTGGCCGTCTGGACACTGACCCCTGTGTCTGCTTGGGCCTCCACGAGGAGCTGATGTGACCAGGCAGAGGAAGAAATGAAAAAAAGAAAAATACTACTTTATGGACGCCTGTAGGGGAATTCATTTCACACTGGGATCATTTTACACTGGTGTTTTACAAGTACATTCATAGTGCGGCATGAAATGCTACATACTATCCGCTCAGCTCATGTTGAACTCACTTGGTGCAACAAGGCAGAGCAAAGATGAGAAGAAAAGAACATGTCATTTCATTGATGTTCGTAAAGAATTCATTTCCCAGTAGTGTTTTACAAGTATACTTTTTTAGCTTCACACTTCATACTCAGGGCAGCCGTTTACTTCATATTGACCAAATCTCTTTGAAATGTTCAGTTGATGGATGGGTGGATGGATGAATGAATGGATGAATGGATGAATGGATGGATGGATGGATTTAGGTGGGTGGATGGGTGGACAGATGGACGGATGGATGGATGGATGGATGGATGGATGGATGGATGATGATCATGATAATAATGATCATGGCAGTGTAAATTGCATTAGTAAAGATCATTTAGTTCAGACCAAATGCACCTAAAAAAAATACACATGGCATTTCAATCAATCCAGAAAAAGATCTGGTGCGTCACCTGGTAAAATGTGAGGGCAGCAGGATCTTGCTTGAGGTCTGTTCCGAGAGTTATGATGCCAGAGTTGGCATTGATGGAGAAGAAGCTGGAGCCTGGGCTGAAGCCAAGAAGCTGGTACGTCGGTGCCTGCAAACAAAAACCATTTTGTTGATTGAATTATATTTATCTTAACTTTCAAATTTTTTGTCAGTTAAATTTGTTTTTGCACCATCAAACACATTGCTGACATTTATTGAAACTCCAAAACTGTTCATCCGCTTTGAGGCTTATTGTTTCTTTTTACTATCTTATCTCCGATATTTTGTGAGGTAAAACAGGGGCATTTCACTTTTCAGCCATTGAATTTAGATAATATTATCACCTTGAAGAAACGTGGAGATTATATATAAAGAGAACTAAGCTGATATTTTGTTGATTCTACTATATAGATTTAGGAAATTTGAAAAGGAGATCAGTGTTGAAAGTAAGATATATTTCTCAAAAGATCTTTGTACATATTTCATGCTTGTTGTGCTACAATGTAAAACATAAAAATATTTCCAAGTGTGGAGAAATGAAGTTATCTGTTCATCTTCTTTTTTCATCTTTGCTTTCCTTCTCTTTTCTTTTCTGTCACTTACTTCTTTTCTGACGCTCTTTCTTTTTCTTTCATTCTTTTTCTTTTTTCTGTTCTCTACCTTGATTCTCCTTTTTTTTTCTCCCTTCTTTCCTTTACCTTCATTCTTTTTTTTCCATTAATATTTTCCTTTTTCCTTCTTTCTTTTCCTTTTCTATTTTCTTAATCCTCATTTTTCTCATTCTTTTTCTTTCTTTCCCTTCTTTCTTTTCTTTTCCTTCCGTCTTTCTCTTCTTCATTCTTACTTTTCATTCAAATTTTTCTTTTTTTTCTACTTTCTTTTCTTTGCTGCACAGTGTACTCACGCCAGGCTGAGCTCTAGTGGTGACAATGAAGTCATTGACGTTTGTGTTCTCACTGATGGAGAGTGCGTAGCCAGGCAGAGTGAAGGAGAGAACTCCAGTCTCCCGTCTGATGGTCACCTCCACGTACGTCTGGTCTGAACGTGCGGGGCTACCACCATCCTGAGCTAACACGCGGATCTGGTGACAGGAGAGGAAAATACATGTTTATGACAAATAAAATAAAGAATATATAACAATTTTATTCATCCCTGTAGGGAAAATTTTATTTATGCAGTTATAATTCAGTTTGATTTGACCAACACAAGAAAAGGGAGGAGGGGGAAAACATCATCAAATGTGCTGAAAAAATTTCCATAGTTTGTCGTAAAAATAATTTTCTATACCATATAATCCAGGATGCTCAAGGCACTTTATATCACAGTAAAACGACAGAGACCTATCAATGACTCAGGTTAACAAAGTCACATAGTTCAGATGGACAACAGAGACTTTCACATCACTTGCCTACATCTATTTCCAATTGAGGCAAAAATAACACGTTTTTCAATCTATTAAATTACAAGCACTATTCACTCCAAAAGGAAGTTGACAGCCCTAAAGTAGAGGACAAAAGTAAAAAAAAACAGAAGCCATTCATTCATGGTAAAATAAAACCAGACAATTTTGTGCAGGATTCAAGAGTCATTCCGTCATTGAATGCCAGTCTAGAAAAACATAATCCTTTTATCTGATTTAATCAGTCTCTACTTCAACACGTCCATCAAAAGATCCAATTGCACACTCGTCTAGGTTGGTAAATACCTCTGTAGTTTGTTTGTTGAGGTTTTACAGCACTGTCAACACTTTAAGGTCACTTCAGCCCAAAGAAATAGATGAGGACGCAGGTAAGACTTAGAAAGATGGAAAAGGATCAAACCACACCAGTGTGCTGGAAGGAATACAACACAATATCTAAAATACAGAGATATGCTCGATCAACCAACCTGCCGTAATAAACCTCAAACTCATGTCCTCTGTGTGATAGGCAAAGAGCCTACCATCACACCATACATGCCAGTGCCCTTGAGCAATGTTAGGTTGTCAGACTCACCCTAAAGAGATTGATGTTCACATTCTGCACCGACTTGAGCAATGTGATCTCCGCTGTGTTGGGGTTGACGAAGAAGAACTCTGAGGCACGATCGTCCCCAACAATGGAGTAGGTCACAATGTTGTTTGGTGTCTGTTATCAGAAACGGATAATGATAATATTTCTTAATGTTTGAATGAAAACATGTCAGTGGGAGTGGGACTCCAATGGACAATATAGACATGAAGATTCACAAGAATTCAAGAGATAAAGTTAGGTTAAGGTAACCAGTTTTCTGTCCCCTGCAACACTGTAAGGTCATTTAAGAGACAATTCAAGTGAACTGGTGGTAGAAATTACACAGTAAAGAGACAAAGAACTCACAACACGCAACGAGTGTACACTAAATATTCACTAGGCCTATATATATAAAATAATTTTAATTAATAGCATACATTGGTTGGATGTGGGGAGTTCTTTACCTCATTATGTCTGAGCACACATTTGAAAGATATTTATCCCTAATAACACTTGACATAACAGTATGTTAAGAATAGATATATCTTCATTTTGGATTGGATTCTGCTCAAGAGAAATTTAACGAAAAGTCTCATAAAATAAAGAAAAATGCTACTATCAAAATATACAATTATGAACAGATGTATCATCTTTTCTCTTTCAAGTTCCCTCAAAAGTAATCTAAGAAAAGCCTAATAAAATCATAAAACACTACCAACAAGCTATACAATTGTGACCAGACAGATACTTGTACATTCCATTGCACTGGACCCTTCCACAGCCGTCCCATTCATTTTTCATTCCCTTGTCTCTCTCCTAGCTGGCAAGAATAATATCTGGCCTATCTTGTTGGCAACAAACATAAGTGAAAATCTTCAACCAAAATAATTTTCTGCCTGTCACTTCACATTAAAATCTTAGACCTTCTTGAAAAAAAAAATGCTCCCTATAGACGAAAAAAGAAAAATCCATTAGCATGAAAAAATTAAATGCAAAGTACTGCATAAATAATAAATATATGAAAGAAAGATTACAAAAAGACATATCAATTACGTTTCATGATGTACAATGATACATAGAATATTTTTTCTGAAATGACAAAGAAGACAGTCTTACCGTTGTATCAGCATCAAAGGCAAACAGTTGGGCCACGAAAGTTCCTACAGTTGTCGTCTCAGGGATCTCCCTCTGGTGGTAACAAAGAAGAACTTTAGTGTTTGGTTGGTTACAAGGTTTTAAAACACTATTGACACTATCTATAAATATATATAAAATATGGCTGAAAAATTCCAAGAGAGTTAACTTTTTCTCTTGCCTAACAGCTAGCTTTAGCTTAGTCTGTTTTTTATTTTTACATCCCTTGTAATCCTTTGCAACACTGTAAAGTCATTTAAGAGACAGGGACCTTGATCCTGCCAGTCAGGACCAACCCAGACTGGGAGGGACAAATCCCAACAAAAAGATGCAGATGTTCGTCCTCACACAGGACTGAACTCGTGTCTTCTGCAAGACAGGCGAAGCGCCTAACCAGTAGACCACAGGTGCCAGCACCTAACACCTACATGTAATAATCTACCAACCTGCAGGAATTGTGAGTTGTTGTACACGGGCGGGAACAGGTTCCTGATCACATTCACAGAGACTGTAGCAGTTGCAGTCCTTGATGGAATACCTCCGTCCTTTGCCAGGATACGAGCCTAAACAATACACAGGACAGAATGATGTGGTATAACGAAAGACTAAAATATAGACAATAGTCACATAGGCCCTATGTGCTATAACAGAAGACTGAAATATAGATAACTGTTATATATTTACAGCAAAATAATCTACAATAGACACGTGGCATAACACAAATTTCAATGAACGCCATGACAAGTGCTTTCTATTGTGAGGATTGAACTCCTGACCTCTGCATGATAGTGATTGGCAAAGTGCCGGTCAGATGCCGGTCAGTGATTTCACTCTAAGGTAAAGAATAAGAGTGTCATGGTTTTGCAGGTTTTGAGAAAGACATCATGAATGATTTTAAACTCATTTTAGAAGTTTCTTATTTATAGAGGCACCAGCTTCTTTTGCTGAGTTAGCCTAAATTAAACCTATACAAGTCCGAAGATCCAGAAATACTCCAGAAGGTAGCAGAAGTGTAGGGGTTCAAGTCCCACCAACGCCAGTAGGAAAAACAGCAGGAGAACACCCAAGAGTCATGAGGTGGGAGTGTCAGGAATATGGGGCCTAAATACTTGCTTGAAGGAGTTTCCAATCTCTTCTCTCCTTGATGGACAAATTGATTTAAAGAACAGTCTATCACTTTATTTAGACCAAAAAAAACCTGCTCCTCACCTCAAGAGGGGGCGCAAAACATATTATACTGGATGGGAATACAAACAACTTACCACATAGATAGAGTCAGTGTCGGAGGCAATGTCTGCATTGGTTCGCAGAGACAGCAAGCCTGTGTTGACACCAACTTCAAAGAATGAGGGCGTGTTCCCATCTCCAATGAGCTCGTAGCTCAGAGTGTTGAAGGGTGGCTGTGGATAAAACAAAAGTACACAATAAATAATTAATGTACGGGTGACACACAGGTCAACATTTTTCTCACTATAAGGCCATATCAGCGGCATAAACTAGTCATGGGATGCATGAAACTAGTCGCCAGTGTTGTCAACTAAATACTCCATTCCACAAAAACGTAAATTCAATACGCGAGTAATTTTCAGCTTAACTCACCCTGCCAGCTCATGATTTTATAAGCTACTGGTAGTAAATTCAATTGTGGAGTGAAGCATTTAGATGAGTCTCACTGGTGACCAGCTTCATGTATCCCACTCTAGATTAGGACAAATAGCCACACATAGAAAGCAATAGAAGGAGCAGACCACACCAGAGGGCCCACTGTTTTAAGTCTGATTCACTTTGAAATAAGCAAAATATAGAACAATTTTATGTATAATAACTGCTTTGTATAGCACTTAAAATCAACTAAAAGAATTTAATGAGTTTTATACATATGTGAGGGGTGCTGACAAAATGAGTTGCTTCTTGGATTTTAGTCATATGGACATATTACATCAAATAAAGGGCTTTTCAAGCCCTACAAGGTGGTGAAAAAATTATTTCGATATTGTTAACCAGTTTTGAAATATAAAGGTTTGAATGAGGGGAGATAAAAATGTAAAGTTTTCAGAAAATCCAGGTCAAAGTTCCTTCACATAATTTTGAGCTAATGTCCTTTAAACCAAAGTTTTGTCTATAAGGAATGACAAAAGACATATTTAACTTGAAGAAAATGATATTGGTTGAAAACTGACAAAGTTTACCCCAATATCGGTTTTCGGCCCAATTCTCAATTCGCCGATTGCGGGAAGCAACTCATTTTGTCAGCACCCGTCACATATATATAACCACATGCCATTCATAAAATGTCATTATCACCAAAAAAATCTAACCAACCCCTGCTAACATACAATGGTGTCTCCTAAATGGCACTCATAAAAAGTCATTAACAAAACAAATAAAACCACCAAGCCCTGCAAACTTACAGTAGTGTCCCTGTCGACAGCCGTGGTCTGGTACACACTGGTTGCACCGCCCTGGTTCTGCTGAATCACCCGGAGGTAAGGCTGGTTAATAAACTCTGGTGCAAACTGATTTCTCAATACAGAGATGGTCACATCCACGGGGGACGACTGACGTTGTGGGCTGCCCAGATCCGTAGCCAGAGCTGAGAACTAAAAGGAGGAGAACATGATCTGTGAGTTTAGATTTTAGTTTTATGTCCATTGCAACACTGAAAAGTCATTTAAGAGATGGGCTACTTCGACCCTGCCTGTCATGGCCGACACAGGCTCAGGGACAAATCCAAGCAGAACAGGGATGCCCTCAAGAAAAAACAAACTGAATTTTTTTCTCACTGGGACATATAAATTTTACTTGTCCTAAAAAATTCTCTTTGTCTATCATCACATGACCAGCGCAACATGTTTCTTATGTGCACAGGAATCCCAGGAAGCCAAAAAAGCTAGTTTTAACAGGGAAAAAGGCATCCTTAAGCAGAAAAACAGACATGCTCCTCCTCATGTGGGATCCAACTCAGGTCTACACTGTGATATCATTAAGATGTTGATGTATATTTCTGTTAGCATCATTGCACAAACAAATAATTTCTCTGGGACGCCTGCCCTCAATAATCTATGTCTACGGAAGATGAATTTTTACAGCGTGATTGATTTGTATCATGTATGAGTTTTAGTGATTGTGACATTTAATCTTTAGTAAAACTTAAATTCTAATTCTACAATGGTCCATGTCATTTAAGTCTATGAAGTATTTTACTCTTCTGTGAAGTGCCTTGAGCTTGAAATTTTTAAGGGAAGGCGCTATACAAATACCTTTATTATTAGTAGCAGTAGTAGTACTGAGTGTTGCAGACATTACTGAATGTACAATATAAATGTGCGTTAATTTAAAAAAATTCTATACCTGGAACACAGACACATTCCTGTTGACTTCATCCGCCAAAGACCTCTTGATGGTGATGACACCACTGACTGCGTCGAGGGCAAAGTAGAAATCATCCAGCGTGTCTCCGAGAAGGCTGTAACGGATGTCATTGTTGGGAGACTAAAAAAGAGACAGAGAGAGAGCATAAACAATTACAAATATGTCGTTGAAAGAGGCGAATACCCCACTACAATCTTTGTACTATTCACCCTTATGCAAAACCACCAGCGATATTATCATAGAGAGAAAATAGCTCCTCTCACCAATATACAAATCATCCCGGTCAGTCCACATTTGCCTAAGTCATTTAATGGCAATTTCAGCTAATTGTCTCATTAATTCTCTGGGTCCTCTATCAGCAAAACGTGCAAAAATCACCACTAATATAATAGCACAGTCCGAACCTGCCCAAGACAACTACTACTTATCCAGATGAAAAAGTGGTCATATTAGACAGGAGGTTATCTTGAAGGGTGTCATTAGAAAGAAAGGGATGGGGAAGGGGGGGGGGGGGGATTGGTCGTTTGTACAGGTAATCATCTTGGACAGGTGGTCGCTAGGGCAGGTTTGACAAATCGTGACAGTCATTCCACATTTGCCCCAGTAGTTTTTTAAGCAAATTCAGCTTATTTGTCTCATTAACATCTCTGGGTCTTATTCTGTCAGCAATAGTGGGTAAAAAAAAATATTTTTTTAAACTCACATATAATAGTATTCTAATATGCAACAAGATTATGCGGAAGGAAAATCCCTTTGTACCTTTAGAAAAAAAATTAGTATATTTTCATTTGTAAAGCAAAAATGAAGGTGACACATTCTTGACAGAAAAGGAATTTGAAAGCAGTGATATCACAGGCGAAGCCTACCGTTGTGTCAGCGTCAGTAGCCGTCACTCGGATTCCCACTGCGGAGCCCACAGCCTGTGTCTCTGAGATCTGTGTGGAGTAGGACGGGTTTCTGAACACGGGAGAGAACAAGTTCCTGTCCACTGTAACCTCCACTTTAGTTATGTCACTCAGAGCTGGGTTGCCCCCATCTTGGGCACGGACACGGATCTGGAACAGAAGTAGAAACAATATGCTTGTTGGGTTTCGTTTTATTCCCCTTATTTAAAAGAAACATTTTGATCATCCTCGCCAATTGGAATTTCCATTATGTAACAGACCAGTAACCCCCATGGCTTTACAGCTTGGACCACAAAACCCTCCCTTCCCTTCCTCTTCCTCTACTATTCTCTGATGTCACTCACCGTGTATTTGTCTGTGGGGTCGGATGCGATGGACTGGGCCAAGATGATGGCACCAGAGGCAGCGTTGATGGAGAAATAACTAGGAGCCGAGTCGTCACCGATGATGTCGTACCTGATGCTGTTGTATGGGGCCTGCCAACAGAAAATGATTTAAATTCACACTTAACTACTTTAAGACGTATTTGGTTCGTTTTTAATTTTACGTCGCTTGCAACACTATAAGGTCAAATGTGGGAATCAAACTTCCGTCTGCAAAAAGCCGAATCATCATTACATAACAGATAGTGGTAGAATATTTTGGGGGGAACTCAGGCGACGATGGGCCAGACCATGTTGCCCATTAGCTATTCATAACACACTCAAAACTTACTGTAAAACTTTGGCTGTGTTCCATTTCTTTACACATTGTTCTATTTGAAATATGGGCCTTTCAAATTTTTTACCCGAGTGTCGGCATCGTTGGCTGTGACTTGTGTGACAGCGACTCCAGTACGGGCGTTTTGAGCCAGCTGTGTTTCATAAGGCTCATTGACAAAGATTGGTGGGTTCAGGTTCCTGATCACGTTGACAACGACAGTGGCTTGTGGGCCAGACAGAGATGGGGTGCCGCTGTCGAACGCCGACACTTGGAACTGGGTGGATGAGAATTATGTGACTGTTGATTTGTCGATCTATTACAGCATGTTTGACACTGTTTTCTCATTTAAATGCCAAGAAGAAGATTAGGACAACAGTAACTCAAAGTAAGAAGTAAACTAAGCAGAACATTTAAGAGTCCACAATATATAGTATAGTTCAGATTTTACAGCACTATCAACACTGTAAGGTCATATAAGGACTGCACAGGTGCCAGTCAGGACAAATAAAGAATCTAATATCCCACCTATATATCTTATATCAAAAAGGAAGAGCAGAGTCCTAAATAATAATTGCATTTGCATTTAATAAATAATAGCCATAAGTTCTCACCACATATCTATCCGAGGCAGGGCCAGTCAGCCAGGATGCAGGTCTTCTGCGTAACAGGCAAAGAGCCTAACCACTGCACCGGTCGCCGGTTCTTATACCTTGCATATATCTTATAACAAAAAGGAAGAAAACAACCTAAGTAACAACCCTAAGCTTTTACCTCATATCTGTCCGAGGCAGACCCAATCACACTGGATGGAGGTCTTTGGCGCTAGTCACCGATTCTAATACCTTACATATAACTTATAACAAAAAGGAAGAAAACAGCCCTAAATAGTAGCCCTAAGCTCTTACCTCATATCTGTCTGAGGCAGACCCAATCAGACTGCTGCGCAGGAAGATATCTCCGGTGTTTTGGTTGATGGTGAACAAGTTTTGGATGTTGTTTGACAGCGTTGGGATAGCGTAATTCACCACATTGTTTGGAGACTGAGGACACAAGGCAAGGAAAAGATGTTAATACATAATAACCTTAAGCAACCCTGTCGGGAACTTTGGGATACAACTGAATCGGCATGAATCAATCACTACATCCGCATGTACAGTCGAACCTGTCTAAGACGGAATCGAAAGGGAGTCAAATAAAGTTTCCGTCTTCCGAAGGTTCCGTCTTGGACAGGGTGAGATGGGGGAGGACA
>JAUKPP010292773.1:0-12873 GCA_032273245.1 Phyllaplysia taylori
ACACACACACACACACACACACACACACACACACACACACACACACACACACACACACACACACGCACACACACCGAATATTACTAACATCTCACTCTCAAACACAACCTTTCTCAATCATTCAACAAAACAGCGTGAGTATGCTAAAGTGGGGTTTTATTCAATGTTGAATCGCAAACTAACACAAGTCTCTTGATCATACAGAGCTACACAGTGTATAGTATCTACAAGTCTCACGGCGAATACATAGGACGCGTAAAAAACTGGAAACGCATCAGCCATTCCAAAAATGATTATACATGTAGTATATCATAATATATATACATGTACAAAAGTTGGGAGATGCCAATCAGCCTCGCCGTGCACACAGACAAAGGCTATAAATCAGAATGACAAAATAGAAATTACTGTAGAGCAAAGAAAGTTCATGAAAATGATTCAGACGGTGCCATACCGATCAACCTCTCATAGCACACGAAGCCTCTAATTCAAAATGACACAAAAATAAATTACTGTATCGCAAAATAAATTTCACGAGAATGATTTAGGCGATAATTATCAACCTCGCAATGCACACAAAGATTAAATTAGAATGGCGAAATCCCACAACAAATTTCATGAAAATGATTCGGGTGATACATGTACTTATCAACCTCGCAACGCACCTAAAGGCTATAAATCAGAATGACAAATTAAATACTGTTACTCAAAACAAAGTCCATGCAAGTAATTCATGCTTGAGTACAGATACTAACCTACAATCTCAATCACCAGCGAGTGCTCGATATGTTTAAAATAGCTGTACAGTATTAAATCATTTGAGAAGAAGAATAGATGGGGAGAGAGAGAGAGAGAGAGAGGGGGGGGGGGGACATAGAGAGAAAGATATAAAACAGACAGAGCATAAGGAGAAAGAGAGGGTGAAAAAGAGAGACAATATGTTTGTGAGTGAGAGAGACAGACAGAGATAGATAGAGAGAGAGAGAGAGAGAGAGAGAGAGAGAGAGAGAGAGAGAGAGAGAGAGAGAGAGAAAAAACTAATGAAAAGAGAGAGAGAAAGAGATAAACTGGTTATTTTATCATTTGCTATGTGTATGGAAAAAAGCAGACCAACTTACATCAGGGGATTTTGAATGGTGTATGATCTATGTTATAATTTTTAAAGATCAGTTTGATTTAATTTTGGCTAGCGCCACTTCCAATACTGCCAGGTTATTTCTGACAAAAAAAGCTCTTGACATAGAAGCAATCCTCTTGCTTTATTGAGATTCTAGTCCCTCTCTAACTAGTGATTCTGTATGGTCATTTCTGCATACATGAGGCTTTGCACAACAACACCATAGCAAGGTCGTTTTTTAACAGGAATTATGATAGCACAGCAGAGGCAATCAGACAGAAGTAGAAGGAGCAGACCACACCAGAGCGCCCATCAACCAGGTACTAATGCAAACAAACAGCGTTGCACCAACGTTAAACTGAAATGGCAACATTGTTATTATTATGTCATCATAGTACATGATATATATAGTGTATACAATGTAATAAAAAGCGGTGACTAAAGTCTCTAAACCCCGTTTCAAAGGGGCATAAGCACACGTACAAAAGTCATCCGCCCCACACACACACACCATCAGTGGCTGATCCCTCCTCTCACACATTACCCTCACACACTACCCTCCTCTCACACAATACCCTCCTCTCACACACTACCCTCCTCTCACACATTACCCTCTTCCACTACCCTCCACAACTGCTAGAATACCGTACTGGCTCATGTGCTAAAACACAACACTTAGCAAAGTAAAAAAACAAAACAAAATTATAATACATTGTATTGATCTTTCCAGATATCCTTCCACAGCCAATTACTTCCTATCATCATAGAAGAGCAAGCGTGGAAATATTATGTACTATATTTATATAAATAGAACAGTTATACAGTATAATATAATATCACAAATTCCGCACACAAAATATTCTACGAGAGGCGATGGATCCATCTCTGCTAGGGGCACAACATCTACATCGAAGCATTCAGTACTTTGTAAAGAGAATGATCTTCTTAATGGTTCATTTTTAGATCAACACTTGGTAAAAGTAAAAGATAAAATTTGTGTGTGTAAATAATAGCCCAAACAACCAAACTCAGATTCAGAATACAGAAAAATATGGTAGGAGTAACCCTAAAAAACAGAGGAGAAATTCACAGGCATGGGATCACAATAATATTATGTTTTTCAGATCAGAGTTTTCTTGTTCTACTGTTCTACACACAAAGTCACACATTTATACACCTACTGTAAATATTGATAAAAAAAAAAATGCCACTGCTATTATGATGGCGTTATTTTTCATGGTGCAACATCTTATGAGATTAACACACAGAAAATGAAAACGATCAGGAAGAGAAGAATGGTGTAATATACACAGCCCACTATAATTTTCATTTTTCATAGAAAGTGTCAGTACAAAGGAATGGTTGAGATTCACAGGTTTTTAAGACATTAGAATATAATATTAAGAAATAAATAGAAACCAGAAACAGAATGAAGATAAAATAAAACTCTACAAAGTAATGCGACACAACCTCTTGATTTAATATACATGGTGAGAGTACGTATAAATACTTGAAATTTAACCTCATATACACAACAAAGCCCAAAGGCAGTAATACATATTCACTGCAAATCTCTACAAGTTTTGTCCTAAGCCTACGTTGTTGCTGCAGCCTCATTTACAAACAACAGACCCAGCCCTGCCATTACAAATACTAAGTATACTTCACACTACAAAAGCATAATGGATGAACTCTAACAACAGGGCCAAACCCAACCCCTACCCCTGTCAAAACAAACACTAAAAGAATCAGAATCGATTACCTCAAGCAACAAGTACAATCCCTGCACCTGTCATATATAAAATATCATGCACATGTCCCACCCTTGCCAGAACAGATACCAAGTGGCCTACTTCACACCACAATATGAGGATGGACAATTTAATACTATGGGTCAAGTCAAATCACAGACTAAAGAAAAGAATGGGTACGTGTCTTTGTCACAAAAACATCAATCACTACATGAGTACGCTTCAATTTTCTGAAGCAGCCACATATGAAACGACGATCTTGATTTGCTGAGAAACAAATAAGTAAAAGGGCATGATCATAAAGACGAAACAAGTGAATATCAAATTACAGCATTTTCCATACAGTAATATATTCCTATATAAATTTTTCTATTGTTATAATCCCTACAGAAGGTATGGAATGCTTTGTGATGGAAAAAACTTTCAGCATGATCAGATTTTTTGTTCTTCTTACTCAACAAATTAAGAAAACAGTTTGACGACTGGGTGCAACAAGTCAACAAGTTCCATTTTGCAATTTTACAGAAGAGCTAAAAAACGTTCTCATTTCCACAACTGTGACCATAGCAGTTGGCCTGGTTTGGTTACCAGTTTTATGTCCCCTGCAACACTGTAAGAACATTTAAGAGATAGGCTACTTTGACTGTGCCTGTCAGGACCAACCCAGGCTGAGAGGGAAAAAAACCCAGATTGTCCGCGGTCAGGATCAAACTCGGATTTTTCGAATGACGGGTGAAGAGCCAAACCATTACACCACAACGCTGGTACTGTAGCAATGATCCCGTGTCGATATGCTGCAACTTCAGTCCAATGAGTAGTAAGGAGCTCATATTTTGACAAAACATGTGCCATGTCTTTGATATTGACATTAACGAAAAAAACAATTTCTGGAAAATTGGTGTTTGTTGACTTATTGCCCCAAGCCGTTGAGTTACAGGTACACTTCTCTCATATTTTCCTGCATGACAAAAAAACCCAAACGCATAAATATTGTAAACAAGAGAACTTGGGTATAAAATACTTCCCTACATCCCAGGTGTCAGACTGAAAAAAAAAAAATGTATATCATTGTAAACTGGAGAATTCAGATCCTCATAATCTAATAATAGATTCCAAGAGCCCACAACTCACCCATCTAACTTGTTTTGTCGAGCCAGATTGTCACTTTTCACACTTGAATCCACCACAACTGTTTCCATATGGTGGGACATTCTACAAATTCAACATACAGCAATGAACCAGCTGAATGAATGTGGGCCCAACATTTGTATTATCATTGTGTAAATAAAAAAAATTCCTTGATTAGTGTCCCTTGAGGTTAATTGTTTGCTGCGCAATCGGATTTATGATAAGTCCATATAGCTTTTTTTGCAAAATGCCAACTGGTCTCTAGAAAAGTGAAGGGTTAAAGTTCAATGTCAAATCCAAAGACCTGAGGCAGAGATTATAACCCTTATTATATTCTGGCTAACTGAATGACATATTTCATATATAACTTGCACATCTACATTCTTCTTTTTCTTATTATTTTCATTATCATTATTATTATTATCATCATCATATTATTATTATTATCATTATGTCTTTGCGTTTAAACCTTGTCATGTGATTATAAAAAAGTTAAATCTACTTGTGATGCTCAATGAAATTTTAAAAAAGAATTATTAAAAGTGCAATATAAATACCTTTTACTATTCCCTAATACTAATGTTATTATCTTCTAAAGTAGGTGTCCAACTACGACACAACTGGCGACCCACTGGCACATTAGCTGAAACCAATGAATGTAAGTGTTCCATTCACAATGGAGGTAACACATCAGATAGCTATAGAGACACAGCATGGGGCGTGGTGGGGAAAGAAAGTCTGTAGAAAAAAGCTGGGAATGTATTCCTTGATGCTGACTTACTTATCTTCTCTTCCAACAAAATTCGTTCTCTGACTCTGTGGAATCCGAAAGGCCTCAATGCAAGTATGGACTTGAGACAAACTCACTTGTTCAAAGCAAGTGGATATAATGTACAATATTTAATAATAATAATAATAGTAATAGATTGCATACAGCACATTTCCTTGCTTGAAAGCAAACTCTATGGACTTTACAATCATTTTCTTTTCATCCATGACTTTCAAAGAGATTTCTGTAATATAAATATGTAGCCTAAGAAACAGCAACAAGAATTTTTCTTAAGCTGTTATCAAAATAATTAACATGGTATGTAAGAGGTCTATAAAAACCATCCATTCTGATTTATTGTCAAAACAACACGCAACTTGAAAAATGTGAAATGTTGATTGGATATTTTGATTGATAAAATATTATATCACCTCAAACAGTAAAAAAATCAATCTTCAAATATGGCTACTTTTGGAATTCTCTTGAAGCAACATACTACAACCGTTGTAAAATAATAAAACATAAAAGTGACTTAAAGCTTGAAACCAAGTACTTTGTACACATACATATTTACAACAGTTTTATCTTCTAACTCATGACTCAGCTGTTTGTACAGTCTCACTTTACACGCAGTTCTCTTCTGTCGAATGCAAAAGTTTACAAATCGTATATATTTTTTTTGGGGGGGGAGCGGAGGAGAAGGCCTTTTGATGTCACTGTCTTCAGTTTGTATGATTGTATGTAGGCTCCATACTAGGACTTATAACCTTTGAACTGTTCTTCCTTGGGTAATAACTAATAGAAATAGTAATAATGTTAAATAGAAAAACACCTGAAACTGAACTGAAGACTTTAAGTGGAGGGAACAATTTGCCGCCAGAGTAAATCCAAGTAACACTAACAAAGTTGTAACACTAAAAAGTGTATTTTACAAGAAAGGCAAAACCAGACTAGCTCAAATACAATCTTCTTCAGCAATATTCCATGTTTCAAAATGACAGATTTTACATGAAGATCTAACAAAAAAGCACACCCTGGGCATTTTTTGTTGATGTAGCTCGGTTCTGTCAGTGCTTTTTTTCGTTATGAAATTCTGATTTATGGGTTGCAATCTGAAAGCAGGGAAAGATACTGCTCTTGCTTCAATACAGGAAGTGTAAAGGTGTGCATATCTGGCTTTCGCTTCAGAAAGAGAACAATAGTTGTTCTGTCTATCTATCTATGTAATCCTAGATTCTGCAAATTGCTTGAACTATGTGGTACATGTATAATATGACTTTAGGTTAAGGTGCGTTACCTTCTTTCACATATTTATTGGTCAGCCTGAAGTAAGGGTGCATTGAGTAGAAACATCAGACAAAATTTAATCTACACAGAAAACCCCTTTTTAGAGGTAGGTAGATTGTGCCCACAGCAATGAATAAATCAATTACAAAAGGATGCAGAAGGAGTGAGTTTGTAGTCATGGCATGCTTACTACCAGTGGTCTATTACGGCAACAGTAATGTATGAGTGATATTCAGTTTTCTCTCTAATCCTTTTGCGATTAACACTTATAACCCGTTTAATACATAATATGTGTATATTATGCTAAAAATTATGTATAGAAAAAAAGAGGTGTATTGTGGTACTATACGTTAGATGTACACTTGACTTGGGTAAAAAAGAAAAAGTTTGTGATCAGTGACAAAAACATAATGTGAACACAAACAACTATCACAGACTACCCAGGTTACAGAAATTTCCACTTCCAAACATGGATCATCACACAGAAGAGAAATCATGAGAGAATGTAACAGTTATGACAAACATCAATATGTAAAAAGGAGAATTCTCAATCATGAAAGGACATCAAAAAGCAAAAGTAACAATAACAATAGCAGAGTTACAGAGCCTTTGCCACAAAAGAGACTTTCCGCAATGATGCATTCAACTTGCAGAGTATCAAAACATGAATGACTCCAACTGAAGATGGATAAACAATGAAATATGAAATCAGCTTAGCTCTTTACTACATATGTCATGTAAATCTCTCAGTCATAATACCTTACTACCACACATGTATACTGTCTATTAACTTCACACAAAAGTGCTTGGGATATTTATATGTGGGCAAAAAAACCCAATCCACTTACTTAATACAGAGTATTTGATAAAATAAAGAGGTCTAATACTATCATGCGTTTGCAGTGTAAAAATTCACTGTGATAAACTGTGAGCACATCTTGCTGAATTTCTAGTTTGCCATCAGTTTGCCTTCAACACATCATACACAAACTGGACAATCTATGCTCAAACTCTGGCGCTAGACATAAAATAAAGGGAGAAACACAGCTCATATACCCAGATGACTAGAATGTATGTGACATGACACGTTACAACGTGTACATATATAACCGAGAACGCCAGTGACTTGCACAATGACAAAAATACCCAGACTGATCAGAGTCAATTATATCATCTCTACATGCAAGCAACTTCTCATATTTCAAGGTATGCACAGTTTATGAGGAGCGTACGTTGAACTGGCGCAAGTATGGAGGTGGGTTTGAGAACTAGAAAACACATAAACAAAGGTTTTGTAACATATCAAGACATAAAAGCCGAAAGATCTCTTAGGAGGAATTCACAGGAAAAGGTCTTGTTTGATTGTGAAGTGGTACAAAAGTACATGTAGATTGGTGTTTCATGCAGAAAGGTATTTTTTACAAGTTAAACAAAGTAAAACTATGGATTTTGGGTGTTAAAAAATAAGTAGAGAACTGCAATTAATTGCCATAACACAACTTGATTTTCACAAATCAAAAGAGTGGACGAAAGAAACAACAAAAGGTTTCACCAGCATAGCTTTCGATCACTGCTGCTGAATGGTTTTGCAAAAAGATTTTGTATAGTTCAACAGTTAATCAACAGTTATTGCGGACTGAAGGATGTGCAGAAGCTCAACATGTTGTTAACTTTCAAATTGATACAACATTTGGCTCACACACATGGACTTTGCATTTGTACCATAAAATGCACACAAATTACTCCAAACTTGTAAAAAATTCTTGTTTCCACAAGACCCCCTCCAAAAGCAAAACCGGCTCCGTGGTGTAATGGTTAGGCTCTTCGCCTTGCATGCGGAAGACCCCGGTTCGATCCCCGAACACCGGCGAATTGGGCTTTTTTCTGCTGGGATTTTTTCCCTCTCAGCTCAGGTTGGTCCCGACAGGCAGGGTCGAAGTAGCCCATCTCTTAAATGATCTTACAGTTACAGTGTTGCAGGGGATGTAAAATTGGTAACCAAACAAAACCAAAAGCAAAAAAGCAAATATTAAGGAAAAAATAACAACAAACCCAACCCCCAAAACTGTGTTAACAATGATACAAGAGTAAGTATATTTGCTAAGCAATGTCCAATGTCTGTCCTTAGAGGTCAGTTTTGATTACTGGCCTCCGTATGATAATATTAACATTTATATCCCTCCATCCTTGGTTCATAAAACAAATGTCAACCTTGAATGATGAAGCCATGATAATGTTTTAATGACCACGAAAGCAGAAGCAGAAAAGTGCACGCTAAAAGAAGAAAGATGAGCCAGGTGGGAGTTAAGTCAACGTTAAATATTCATCAAAAAAAGAATTTTGTATGTCAGACAGTGGGAGATATCTCTGCCTACAAATCAAGAGATTTGACAGGAGAAGCAAAAAATACTTGACCATTTCATGTACCATCTTCTTCTGTAACATTGGAGTTTCAAGAGGCAGATTTTTCATACAAATGTAAAGAACATGTCCGTGGTTCATCTGAACATGATCCTTACTCTACCTGTCACAGTGCGTGGGTTGAGGCATATAATTGTAACTGCAGTCACTCAGTGTTATATTCCACACATGATTTTACAAAGAGATCTTAACCTCAAGAAACCCTTTTCTCAAAACAGCATTTTCAGTTACTGTGCAGTTACAATTATACCCTTCTCAACCCTCGAGTGATACTGTAGTAGTAAGAAATATACTTCAAAATCAATATTTCTTTTAGCTACAATGCTTGCCACGTGGGCAGAGGTAAATTTCAGTGAAGATGAGCCAGAGGGGTGAGTGTCAGGATAAACATAGTGACTATGTTAGGTTTTTTCATGGCTTTACTTGGCACATGATAAAGCTTAAAGTGTGACATGACATGAGTTATATCAACAAATTGCATACTCCAGTCCAACTTCATGTATGCATCCCAGGAAAAGTATAGCATTACATAGGACATCCCAGTAGCAACAGGCCACGTAAGTTCTCTCAATATTTTTACACTGAAAACAGACATAACTCTTAAGCTTTTAATGGACAAAGTTTGATATTGTTTGAGCGCAATATGATTGTTAGTTATTTAGAAGTATATGAAAGAGAATAGGACTGTAAGACAAGCTGCATGCAGAGAGCTAACACTTGAAGAAGTTCTAGGTATTAGTTCATGTTTCTTTCATGTATTTCTAAATGACCAATAGTCAGATGAACAATCTCTAATACTCAGCACATATTTATGCTGACCCAAATTTCCCCATCCATGCACTTGGTATGCACTAAGCCTAAGGTGCATGATTGCATCACAGGACACTGCACCAGACTGATGCGCTTTATTTGTCCTTCTGGCCATGTGACTAAAAAGTATTGAATTCAAATCCAAATGAAACATTTTGACCAACAGTGTATTTTATAAGTAGAAGGTTTGGTGGCTCTCCCTCACTGCCCCTATTCAGTTTGAAGATATTGAGAGAACAAAGCTGCTTGTAACTTCTGAGGTGCCTTGTACTATAGTCAGTCCACCTGTTTTTATCACTTGGTTTGATAAAGGCTAACCAGCAAAGCTTTTTTTCTACCTCTGAGATCTTCAGCAAAGCAGTTCCAGGTCATAAGACTAATGGTTTTGTAAAGAGGCAAACGATCCACTGCAATCTCTGAAATATTCGCTGCTTGACAAAACCACCAATGATGTGTTTTAAGCTATGTCATGGATACTCAAAAATATCGTCTTATGACTAGGAATATGATTGTCCATTATCACATTAAAACGCAATTTTCTTGTAATTCTCACACCCACCAAGACCAGACGTTAGAAATACACACAGCATGTACTTGAAACTCTAACCTTGAGCAACTCAAAGAGACATCCCTGACCTATTTCATGGCATAAAGTTGAAGGTCAAAAGCATAAATCATTTCATGTTCATGTGCCTATACCCATTTTGTCAGCTCATCTCACAAAAACTCCTCGGTCTCAGTATCCCTTTTAATGTCCAAAAAGCTCCTCTCACTTGTAGATGTTTCCAGCCTGTCTTTACTCAGTCTTCTAACCAATCCCTTGTTCCCGATAATCACTCGCTGTTCTCATGGTCCGACTCAGTCTCGATGACGTTGTCAATCTCCACACGGTAGTTGTACTTGGCGATGTAGCGCACCCACTTCTCCGGAGGGTTGGGGTTCTCCACGCTGATGGACCGCACCTGGGCCTTTGACACGGTGGAGGCGGGCATGGTGAAGGAGCAGTCGGCCCACTGTTCCAGCGACTCAGGGACCTCGTCGTGCTGTCCTAGGGCTAGGTGTAGCACAAACAGATGGTTCTTGTAGGCACCTGGACAAGGGGGGAAAGGGCGGAGGAGGTAGGTGGGGGTGTTAGAAAGAGTGGGGAGAAAAAACATAGTATAAGTACGAATATTGTCTTGCTTTTTTTTCTACAGGGTATTTTTTAAAATATTTCTTTTTAACTCATTATTGGAAAAAACAATCCAAAAATGACTGTGTACATGCCTGTTGCCTTGCTGTCATTAGTTTTGTTGAGGCCTTACACCACTGTAAACAATGAAAATTTAAACGTTGTAAATGCCAGAAAGCATAGTTTTCCCTCTCAAATGCACAATATTGTTCTCAGATGAAATATAGAAAGTTCGAACGTCAAATAGAAATTATTTTCAGTTCTAATACCACATAATAAGCTCAAATATACACCAACAGGTGCCTGTAGTGAAATGATTAGGCTCTTCACCCATCACGCAGGAGACCGGAGTTTTATCTCTACACTGGACAAACCCCTCCATCTCTCTGCTAGGATATTGTGTCCCTCTCAGCCAAGGTTGGCCTTAACAGGCAGGGTTAAAGTAGCCCCCTTCTAAAATAACCCTAAATCTTTAGGATTTTATCCTCTATATTTTATTATTTAGTTTTCAATTGATTATTTACAGTGGCCCTTGACTGTTGGGGTTGACTTTCTAACACATTCTGAGAGAGGCTATCCCTGACAGGAAGCAACAGTGAAGATGATCTCACCATGATTTCTCTCCGGGAGACGCGGTATCCTCCACACCACAGACCGGTACAGATGCTCGTATTTGGCCGAGCCCACAGACGCCTCCATGAGAGCTGGTGTGAGAAGCCCTTGAGCCATCATCGTGATCCGCTCAAGACCTTTGATCTTTCCCGGCTTTCTTGCCATGGCCTTGAGGGAGCCGTATCCAAACCTTTTCTCGTAGCGGAAATAGTAGATCCACACTTCAGGGACACGGATGCGTACTTCGATATCCTCGCACGGGAACTGGCCGCATTTTTTGCTAAAGGCGTGGTACCCTGTCACGAGGAGGTCCACACGGATTTCAAACTGCCGGTTCTTCATCACTTGTGTGATTCGCAGCTGTAGAGGCAGCTCACGGTTTTCCCGCGGGCGCACACGGAACCGAGCTAGCTCAAACTGGCAGGCGTCAAGAGGGTGGAAGCGGATGTTATGCGTTTTGTTGTACGTCTCCAAATCAACCACATGATGGAACTCGGGATCTTCAATTCTGATCCAGTCTTCAGTCCGTACGGGGATAATATCATGTCGGCCTACAACCTCTTTCCCTTTCCGCCGTCGATCACTAATCCCCAGCTCGCAAGTGGGCATACCTGTCAAGAAGGCGAGGAAGAAGATTCGAACCCTGGCTTTCTGAGAGGCTACATGCCCCTCCTTGTCAATGACAGCGGTGTACTCATCCCAAACTTCAGCCTGCACCTCGTCTTTAGCGTAGGTCAAGGTTTTGTCTCGGTGACACTCCAGCTTCATGAGCGCATCCTCCACCGCCCACACAAACGAGATGACCTCGTCCACATCCAGGCTGCCAAACTTGATAAGTTCCGAGACCTGCGGGGCGTGGTCTAGAATCATGTTGGGCTTGGGTTTTCTCACAAATGATGGAGTTATCCTCTCTGGGCGAATGCCGACTCGTTCTCGGTAGAAGATGTACTGAATCTGGGGACAGTAAGATTTAAAACATTTGGAGGGTGGTGGGGATAAAAACAAAGAAGACTATCAATCCCAACAGGATAATTCGTTTTGCAATGTTGCTCAACAAATACAATCAATCCATTTATAGTTCCCACATGAAAGAATACACACAAGCCAAAACAAAATTACACCATTCATACATATCAGGCATCAACACACACCACTGCAAGCTGCAATGGGGCAAAGTCTGGTCTTTCACAAACAATATTTGTGTTGTTGTTGTTTCTAATCTGGAAACCCTTGGATTCTTGCTCTTCGGCCCAATGCCGTGTTGTAAAAGGTGGAGGTCTTCAGTAGTTGCTCCATGTTGCTATCAAAAGTGTTGTCTATGTCAGGATTGCAGGGAAGAAGTTATACAATATTTGTGGAAACCAAAAAATGAAATAATGTAAAACTCATTGTCAATTACGGTCAGCAGAGTCTGAGGGGAAATTTGACACATCTGCTATAGATTTATATACAGTATTACACAAAAGCCCTTTCACTTTTACTGAAGTCTTTGCTGATATGTTGTACAATTCACAATTTGCTGTTTTATGGAGTGCATCATCATTTAGAACCACTTGCAGAAGTTACTTGCATAAGACTTGGTCCTAAATTCTTCACTCTTTCTTTTGTCTAGTTTAAAAAAAAATTAATAGAAAACTGAAATTTTGTCATCAACTTCGGAACCGGGGATTTTCCTCGGAAGTCGGGAGAATCCCAGGAAAAGCAGGAGGGTTGGCAGGTATGTGATGAGTGCCTGTGTGTGAAGGAGAGAGAGAGAGAGAGAGAGATAAGAGAGAGAGAGAGAGAGAGAGAGAGAGAGAGAGAGAGA
>JAUKPP010292774.1:0-10115 GCA_032273245.1 Phyllaplysia taylori
ACACACACACACACACACACACACACACACACACACACATACACACACACACACACACACACACATACACACACACAGGCACACACATCAATTTCTCCGAAAAAAGAAATGAATACGCAATCAGAAAAATGTACAATGAAGTTGCTGACTCAAGCAAGAATTTTTTTTATAGCCTTTTATTCAAGAATGAAAACAATTGAATGAGACAATAGGAAGTTGAGAAGAGCTTGGCATTGTGTCAAGCCTGCCAAACAGTTAGGCTATTCAAGAACATACGCTGCCGTCATTTAATAATGGAATCGATCACTGAGTACAGTAGGAACCAGATTGTAGGTTGGGGTTGGTTTTGTTTTGTTTTACACCCCTTGTAACACTGTAAGGTCACTTTAAGGGTGGGATATTTCGACCCCGCCTCAGTCAAACAAGCACACATTCGTCCACGGATATCACGCACACACATACACACACACACACACACACACACACACACACACATACACACACACACAAACCGGTGTCTGGGTGTAATGGTTAGGCCCTTCGCCTATCACGCAGAGGACGTGAGTTCGAGGCCCGCGTGGTCCACTTTGTTTGATCGAGTATATCTCCTTAACAGCCAAAATGCTGGCGCCTCCGTAAACAACTAACTTTGAACTAAGTATATCTCCGTTTTTCTGCTGGGACAACGTCCCTCTCTGCCCGGGTTGGCCTTGACAGACAGGGTCGAAGTAGACTGTCTTTTAAATGACCTTACAGTGTTGGAGGGGACGTTAAGCCAGAACAAAACCAAACAAACACACAGCGCAAGCAAAAGTGCCACAAACAATCACATTAATTAACACACCAACACATCCAAATTAATGTGGACTCACACATAATATATTATACAAACAAACAAAATTAATCTGCACAAAAATACACACAGGCACATACACACATACACACACACACAAGCACAAACACACACACACACACACACACACACACACACACACACACACACACACACAAACACGAGCACACACACACACAGACATGCAATCTTTAAAACATCCACAAACAACCGGACTTCTTGTTTACATCCTTACTTTATCTAATACACCAGGCCTGCATGAATAATTAATCAGCATGACCAAGGCCATTAATGTGTCCAGGGACGTAGTCAACAAAAACAAAACATTTTAATTCTTTCTGTACCAGTACTACTAACATCTTCAGCTTGCTAAGACTAGAGACGAAAACAAATATACCAATGTGACCGACGTCGGTGGTGTAATGATAAGGATCTTCTCCTTTCATACAGAGTATGAGAGTTCGAGGCCCACGTCGGGCAGTTAGTTTGAGCTAGTATTTAACTCGTTTTTCTGCTAGGACAGTGTCCTTCTAAGCGCAGTTGACCTTGACAAGCAAGGTCGAAGTATACTAAACGGCTTCGTAAATTATGACCTTACAGTGTTGGAAGGGACACGAAGCCAAAACCAAACCAATTACCATAGTCAACCTATGTGGAAAGACAAAATAATAATAATAATAATGATAATAATAATAATAATAATAATAAAAGAGTAGGAAATTGCAATCCACGGGGACATTAAAAACAAAGGGTAAATGTACAATTAATAATTAATGCAGAATGTCATGATGATTTTTAGATGTAAAAATACTTGTCCATGGACATTTCTCTATTTTCGATTACGTTCTGAAATTAAATAAAGCCAAAGGACTCTTTCCACGATCTCACAACTTAAAACTCTCAAAATAAATTATACTGTATCTGATGGTCTAAAATGGCCAGCTTTTTGTTTGTAGCCTACATGATGTACATGTACTTCAATCTCTTGACAACTACCTCCTGTGTACCATTGTTGTTGGTTGGATCTCTATTTCTTGATTTTTTGGTTTGGTTACCAGTTTTACGTCCCCTGCAACACTCTAAGGTCATTTAAGAGACGCGCTACTTCGACCCTGTCTGTCAGGGCCAACCCGGGCTGAGATGGAAAAAATCCCAGCAGAAAAGACCCAGATCGTCCGCGATCGGGGATCGAACCGGGGTCTTCCGCATGCAAGGTGAAGAGCCTAACCATTACACCATAGCGCCGGTCTATTTCTTTAACCATGCGATATAGTGGGCAGATAACAGCATATACGAGAGGAATCTTTCAAATTGTCATACAAGCACCAAAACTGGCATGCATATCCATTAAGACATGCTTTTTCAAAATTGAACGTTAGCCACTCATTTTTTTTAAAATGGCCGATGAGCTGCTTGCCAAGCAATCAAACACATGACCTGCTTGCCAAGCAAGCAAACACACGATCTGCTTGCCAAGCAAGCAAACACACGATCTGCTTGCCAAGCAAGCAAACACATGAGCTGCTTGCCAAGCAAACACACGATCTGCTTGCCAAGCAAGCAAACACACGATCTGCTTGCCAAGCTTGCCAAGCAAGCAAACACACGATCTGCTTGCCAAGCAAGCACACGATCTGCTTGCCAAGCAAGCAAACACACGATCTGCTTGCCAAGCAAGCAAACACATGATCTTCTTGCCAAGCAAGCAAACACATCATCTGCTTGCCAAGCAAGCAAACACATGATAGTGATCAGGACACAAAATTGAAAAAGAAATATTCAAGAAATGTATTCCCAAACACAACTCCAAAAACACCGGGGGCTCTCGTGGTCTAGAGGTTATGGTGTTTGCCTCTCACGCCAATGATCCCTGGTTCGAACCAGGGCAGTGTCAGCATGCTACTATCATCGATTTATTTCTTTTTTTTTCTCCTTCTATGCCTTGTCTTCCCTTTCAACTGTCTAACTCTATCTCTTTCTCTCACTCTCTTCCTAGTCTCCTAATCTGTGCTACTCTTGTCGCCTGCCTTGCTTCTCTTCTCTTCTTCCTTGTCCTCCCCTTTCAACCACACCCCTAATCGTATAAGGACGAAAAATCTCAGAGGTCCTGTGCACACATTGTGCACCTTAAAGATCCCTTGGTGGTTGCAAATCTAAAAGAGTAGGCCTATTATAAGGCAAAATTCAAAATTAATTTCTAACCAAATACTTTGGAATGGTTCTTGGTGCCGACATGACCTTACAGAGTCAATGGAGCCGTAAAACCCCAACCAAAACAAAAACAAACCAAAAACACAACCAATGTCATCCATCTCACAAAGGGAGCTATCAACCTTTTTGTCATTTTACAAAAAAACCTGTCAAAGTTTTGGGTACACTTGTATTTAGTGTAAAAAATGCAAGCTAATAAATAAATGTTTCTTTTTAATTAATGATGCCCTGCTTTGTGAACTGGTTTGGTTTGGTTTCTAGTGCTACCTGGGTTGAGAGTGACGAATCCCAGCAGAAAAATGCAGATGTTCATCTGCATGTGGGACCGAACTCGGATCTTCCTTATGACAGGTGAAGAGCCTAACTATTACACCATGGACGACGGTCCAATTTTTGAGAACACATATCTGAAAAGGTGACATCCCATGGTGGTGAAAACTCAAAATTCCAAATTTCGATAATTTAACCCTTTGGTTTAGGTTTCTTTTTAGTTTGATTACCAGTTTTACGTCCCCTACAACACTGTAAGATCATTTAAGAGACGGGCTACTTCGACAAAGCCTGTCAGGGCTAACCCGGGCTGAGAGAGAAAAATTCCCAGCAGTAACAACCCAAATCGTCCGCACTCAGAATCAAACTCGGGTCTTCCGAATGACAGGCGAAGAGCCTAACCATTACACCACAGCGCCGGTATTTACCCCTTTGTGAGATGGGCGACGCAATAACCCCGTCTGTCCCATGCAAATTCACAGAGCTACATTCATCATAAATATACAGTCACACAAGAGAAACAGACACCAACTTGATGCATTTATATCAATTAAAAATATCCCACCTTTATTCATTAATGGTCCAAGACCTCCACGAAACATTGGTAACAACCAGCATCATGATATAAAATTCACACATCAGCATGATAATGTAGAAATTCACAGGGCAGTTTAAATTTTAAGAGGATAAATAAATTATCCAACAGGTGCAAGAGTACCTTGATTTGTAAGTCTTAGCTATGCCAATTCTACAGAAAAAATACATATCATTCATTATCCATAAAAAAAATTTAAAATGCATCACATAGGTCTATATTTTCCGGCATTTTGGTTTGTCTTGATTTTTTGTAACACTGTAAGTAAATTAACAATGTAATACAAGAGACAGGACATACAATTTCATGTCCATTTCTTCGAAGTCCACTGCTGACTTTTTGGTTACCAGTTACCCTGCAACACTTTAAGGTCATTTAAGAGACGGGCTACTTCGACCCTGCCTGTCAGCCCCAACCCGGGCTGAGAGGGAAAAAATCCCAGAAAAAAAAAAAAGATCGTCTGCGCTCGGGATCGAACCGGGGTTTTCCGCATGACAGGTGAAGAGACTAACCATTACACCACATCTCCAGACTTTTGAACACTTAGGAACTAAAACATCTTCAAAAACAATAAATTTACATGTATTTCCATATGAAACTGAAATTCCTGTGTTCTGAGGTTTACTCATAGTAAAAGAGAAGGATCAACGATAACCTTGCATCTGATGGACAAAACAAGATTTATATGACGGATGAAGAAAAAGAACACCAAAAATGCCCCCATTAACTGTAAAATTGTCCAGTTACATATATATTGCACAAGACCATGAGCTCGTAATGATAAACCGGATAGTTAGTTGGCAGATCTTTTTCATCGTAACAGAAGCCTTTCACTTCATGACCAGTCACTACTACATGTTAAGGACATTCAATGGTGCAATAAAAAATTCGAGACGCAAGTTTTGCTTAATTATCTCTGAAACTACAGCATGAATTTTCCTCAAACTTGGCAGAGGAATCTGTTTCCATTTGTCTCAACGTGATTTTTATCTTTATGGATAGATTCATACCTTATTTGAACAAATTGTTTTAATAAGATCAATGAAGAACAAAGTGACCCAATCAGGAATATCATGAACTTTACATTAATAC
Source organism: Phyllaplysia taylori (assembly GCA_032273245.1). Taxonomy (NCBI): domain Eukaryota; kingdom Metazoa; phylum Mollusca; class Gastropoda; order Aplysiida; family Aplysiidae; genus Phyllaplysia; species Phyllaplysia taylori. The sequence continues at coordinate 5,022 of JAUKPP010292774.1, forward strand.
AAGGTCAACAGTCAAGTATGTACATACTTCTGCTGGAGACCAAAGAGAAAAATTGGCTCTAACTCTAAATTGTCATTTACCATAGAGTTGGGAAATTCCTGTTTAGGTCGCTTTTTTGTTTTTTTATTCTTCCAATTCACAAAATGTCTAAATTTAAAGCATGAAACAGTCCAGAAAAATATAACCCAGTTGAGACAAATTGCAATTAATCCCTGCCCAAAGCTTGTGAATTTATTAAAATTTCAGCATAAGGTTCTGAGAAAATGGAACAAAACTTGCATCACAATTTTTTTACTGCACAACGACATTGAAATGCTACACCCAATAGACAGGTCATACTCAAACTAACTCACAAAACCACGAGCAAGTGGGGAGTGTTTAAACACTGAAAAATACTCTGGGTTTTATGTATTGCATTTACAGTTTGCTGGGACAACGACATTGAAATGCTACACCCAATAGACAGGTCATACTCAAACTAACTCACAAAACCACGAGCAAGTGGGGAGTGTTTAAACACTGAAAAATACTCTGGGTTTTATGTATTGCATTTACAGTTTGCTGGGACTGGTAAAGCATTTTTACACACTGGTGAACTAAGACCAGGTGAAGAGTTTGGAATAGAAATATGTTGCTCTGAATAATTGTATAAGGTAAGCATTTAGCAAATTTAGGATGAACTTTGCAGACAGAAAAATTCCTGATTGACATGAAATAGTAATTATCCCCTTTTAACACGCTGTGTTTCCCCAAAAATGGTAGAAACAAACAATCTGTACTTAAAGCAAGCAATATTGCAGTTGTCTTGGAACAATTTTCCGCATGCCATATTTTCCTAGGCCTCCAAAAACTCTTATTGCGCTCACTTACACACACACACACAAAAACATATCATTCACTTACAGCTGTCAAAAAAGGCACATCAAACATCAGCATCATTTAAGCCTCACATCCTCAAAATATTAATTAACCTGTCTTTGCCAATTTTGAAATAAGAAAACATTTAACCACCATGATGAGCATGTTATCACAGCATTTCAAAATCTACATGATACATTCGACCCCGCCCATGGCAACCACTCATTGTCGAGATGAAAAGTGGTCGTCTCGGACAGTGCCATTATTTAGAGGAAAAAAATGCAAGAGGGGAAAAGAAAGGGCAGTAGTTGTTTGAACAGGTGATCGTCTTGGACAAGGGCAGGTTCTACTGTGCTTCTACATGAGAGAAATCAATTTCACTACCTTATGGCAATACATTCACAAAAACATATGATTTTTGGGGAAAATATCATATTTACTGACTCACTTTCTAATTATACAGTCGTACAGTGGGCCTATAACGATATGAAGGATCAAATTAGCACTTCATTCGTGTGGATTACTATCTACTTCAAAGGGAGCTACACATAAAAGGAAACAGTTCATAAAGATGAAGAGAAAAGTACATGCAAATAAGCTAATTTGAATGATGAACTTAAATTTGGCATAATACGGTTATTTAATGGAAGAAGTTCATAATGAATTGACATAGACCCTGTGAAAGAAAAGCAGTTGTGACATCAAAAGGATCATACAGTTTCACAACAATGTTGTGATGATTTTGTTAAAAAACACATTTATAAACTTGATGCTAACTTGCCATAAAATGTTTTTCACATCAATCTTTGTCAGAAATTCTATACACCCCAGGACAATGTTATCTTAACAATCCAGCCAACATGTTTCATAATTAAGTTCAATAACTACAAAATGATGATGATGAAAAGATTGAATAAGATTTGAAATGCTTAAATGATAAAACCATGGTGAAGAACACTACAATAATATTTATATGGAATAACTCCTTCTTCTTCATCATAATGTTTTTTCAAAAGCAATATCATTTACAGTGATATCAATTTCATTTGAAAAAATGCATTGACAAAAAGACACTTGAGAAAGAAAATTTTATGAAGACCACAGTAAAACTTTTTACCACAAATCGAGAGTAGGGAAACAAACTATCACATCTTGAAATACAATTATAATGCACTAAAATGTATATATATAAATACATGAAAATGCATCACTAAGGGCATCTTTCATCTAAGTGTCAGAATTATAGTCCCCATGGCAACAAAATTATCACTATCTGCACATGAAAACCAATCTATCTTCAACATGTCATTGTTTTAAAATAAGTATTTTGCTTCTCCTGAAAAGTGGCCATTTCTAGATACATCAATTTGCTTCCCTGCCCTTGAAATGAGCTTTTAAGTGTCCAACTCTCTCGGAGAATTTTGCCTGTTCTATGTACAAGTTTCAATGTCCTCCCAAAAAATCAGTTTTCAGAATACTCCGACCCCCAAACTTATTGGTGATAACAGAAGCCAAGTGGCAAACTTGCTGCAAAGTGTAACATTATCAAGAATGCTACAAGAAAATTGAAAAGAGAAAATTGAAAACGGCTACTCTTTTCTTCTTCTATTTCTGTCTCCCAAATGTATGCCATTTTGCTCATAAAAATTGTCAAAATCTGTATCAAGAAGGCTAAATATGCAGTGCGCAATTTAAATTTAAGTATGTGCAGAGCTGTTATCGAAAAAATTATTTCAAATTGAAAGCCGGAGTGCTTGAAGCTAGACCCTAGCTACTGAGTGTCGACATAATGTTCTGGTATGAGAAAATAATACATTTCTGGCACCTTTAATACATCTCGTTTTTCAGAGCATTTCTCACTGAATGAACAACCTCAAACTCGTTAGTCTTTCTTTTTCCTTCCTTCTGATTTCTCTTTCTCTTTTTCTCGCCTCTCCAGTGCTCTTTTCTCTTGCTCCAACTTCATCTTCCCCGTGGCCACCATGAGTTGGGAGGAAAAGAGGATCCACATCATCTGAACAAAATACACAGACAATTACTTCGTGAGTCGGAATCGGAGCACATAGGCAAAGTAAAAAAATTGATAAAGAATTTTCAAACACAATTGAAAGAAAAGAAAAGTAAACTTAATTTATCCCATTAGGACAATTTGTTTCATAAATGACGTTTTTTTTCAATTTCATTCATGATTTACATACAGTAATCCATCGCATTATGTAAACATAATATCATCATTTATACAGATCACAAATCAACATGCATAACTGCCGTCCGCCACAGTGCAGCACCCGATTATTATAAAATAATGCAAAACCATAAAAAATGACCTATGGAATAAAAATCATATGTTTTGCGACCGATTTACAAATTACACCTGAGTGTGGTGAGAAAAATTCATGCACAGTGCCCAAAAATCATAAATGGGCAATCATGTAGTGTCAAAAGAAATCAGTCAAATCTAGTCCTAGTTGAGAACAGCAAAACTTCTGCATCAATTCAGAAAGAAAATATAAGGTCACAACTTGATTTTCACTGTTACTATCACTTTACATGTCATTAAGATAAGATAAGATAAGATATACTCCCCACCCAAACCTTGAAAATTTTTTCAAGAGCCCAAATTTTTTTTTCAAGAACCCTATTCCCAAAGAAAATAAAGCCGCCGTGCATATAAAACAGGTGATAAAAGATAGATTAGAAATAGATTAAAGTCACAGGTAAAGTTTTGCATATTTCCTTAATTGAATAATAAGTCATTGTGTAAAGACTTGCAAAAAATTTAATCTACATTAATTTTACAGTAAAACGCTTATTATACCTTAGGCTTAGGTACTTTGAATTCTTTGCCATCGGTTGATTTCTTCATTCGAATTTTAAGAATTTTGTTTTCCTTGACTTAATGACCCATCACAAAATTCTTGACTTTTTCCCGATTTCCCGACCCCATGGGAACCCTGTCTATTGATCCATGAGAGAAATATAAGTGGATTTACAGGACAGTCAAACATGGCGAAGACATAGCACTTTGAAAGCAAAAGCAATATGGGCTCTCTGTGACTTACCACAATTATGAGACAGTTCATGAGGAGCGGGGCCGACCACACGAGTGAGATGAACATTCCTTTGCTGTCAAAATACTGCTGGCGGGAAAACAACCTGTTGGAGAGATTAGTTTTCCTGTGATACAAACCTATTATGGTCATGGGCGTAGCGTTCATACAAGCAAAAAAGCAATGCTTGCTCCATCTTTTTGACTGCCTGAAAAAATCTATATAATTTTCTCAATATCCAATTTCCCGTATTTTTCTTAAAACACTTAATTTTTACCACAATTATGAGACAGTTCATGAGGAGCGGGGCCGACCACACGAGTGAGATGAACATTCCTTTGCTGTCAAAATACTGCTGGCGGGAAAACAACCTGTTGGAGAGATTAGTTTTCCTGTGATACAAACCTATTATGGTCATGGGCGTAGCGTTCATACAAGCAAAAAAGCAATGCTTGCTCCATCTTTTTGACTGCCTGAAAAAATCTATATAATTTTCTCAATATCCAATTTCCCGTATTTTTCTTAAAACACTTAATTTTTACCAATATTATATTTTTGCTCGCCCCTACTCAGGGAGTGCTCTTCACCCCTGATTATGGTACATGTAGGTTTTGGTTTGGTTCTTAGTTCTTCATCCCTTGCAACACTATAAGGTCATTTAAATTTAAGAGACTGGCTACTACGACCCTGCCTGTCAGGACAACCCAGGCTGAGAGGGACGCATCCCAGATAGATGCAGATGCTCGTCTCCACAAAGGATTGAACTCAGGTCTTTCTCACGATAGGCGAAGAGCCTAAGCATTACATCACAGATGGCGGTGATTTGGAGAGTTCAACTTGTGATGCATACTGCTGTGTAAAAGTAATTACTTAAATGGGAATTCCTAATCCTCGTGGCTTCATCTTTGAGGTAAGAAGAGTCCTCTAAAAAAAAAGGTGTGACCCTTCCAAGGAAATTTGAACAGGAGATAAAACATTTGAAAGCTATGGACACTTTCTTTTACCCATGATGCAAAAAAATTGCAACAACAGTTTTTTTAATCTTGAGAATCTGTTTTTACCTGCAAAGCATTATAAGAATACAAAAATAGAAAATTCATATTTCAACTTACAGTCAACTACGCTTGTAGCGATGTGGTTGGGGGACCAGAAAAAGGATCGCTACATCCGAAGTTCGCAACAGCCG
>JAUKPP010292807.1:0-10114 GCA_032273245.1 Phyllaplysia taylori
CCAACCCTAAACAATATTCCCCCCCCAAACAACAACAACAACAACAACAAACAAACAAGAAACAAAACAACAACAAACAAACAAACAAAGCAAAAGCAGAAACAACATCAACAAAATATTACAAAAAAGCAACAAGAAAATCTTGCATTAAGCTGAAGCCTTTTATTGGTCCAGTACTAGTAATACCACGTATTGGACAATCATTGTAAAATGAACAAGGGCATCATAGCATAAAAGAAACATCACGAAGAAATGAGGGAAAAAATATACCACTTTTATAGAACAGTACAACGAATTAGAACAGCAGAACTGCTTTAAAACAAGAACAACATTTTCATAAATTATGTCAGAACAACACCCATGCAAATTCTAGAACACTATGCAGGAGGCAGCCCTAGAGAGAAAAACATAGACTCTGATGTAGCCTTACAATCAACTCTGTATCTAGGTTGCTCCTATTCCCGCGTCCTAAGGAATTACGTAGGCAACTTTTTTTTAACGCTCAATTTCCTTTGAGAACGCGAGAATAGGGACATCGCAAGAACGTTTTACGAGGTTGAGAACATAATTTCAACACCATGTTTTTAAAAAAAGAATTGTGGTATTTATTTCTCTCTTTCTCTCTCATGGGCTCCTTTACGATCCATAACACAAAATGAACTCAATCTTGCCTTTGCAAATGAAATAAGCAGAGACAGCACATTATTTTATGTACCTGGATTCTGGATTGCATATTATCTCCGGGTTTAAATGTCGAACATCATTTTCCCATCTAGAGACTCTGCATACACCTTTCCTCCTCTCTTTCTCTTTCTCATATACACACCCAGTACATGCAAGCGTATAATATACGTGTTAATACCATGCTTGTCAATTACCAATAGCGCGAGAGTCGTTTCAATCTGACGTGTCTATTCACAAATTTCGGACATTCATTTGCAACAAAATCAGAGCAATCTGTCCAATCATTTCACATCACAACGAGTAACGCTTTCTCAATAAAGAAAGGAGAATAAATATGTAGAAACATTCAATATGTGGAAGAAATAATTTTAAAAAAGAAATCATGAACCGTGATTATGCTTTTTTGAGAGTCCCTACGTCCACACTTTAAAAGAGTCTTTCTTGAAAGTGTTGCTTTGAAGGATCATTTTGTTTAAGAAGTCGGGAATCTAAAGCCCAGAGTGAGGAAGAGTAGTGCAATGGGGTACTACTCTAAAAGAAAAGCTGCTGTTACTTTTACCCGACTTTTTGGATGTTCGCTAATGGGGCAGTTTCCTTTCCAGATTTACACAATGGGGCTTTCTGCTGAGACCAATCAACTGACCAGCAGCTTCCTAAGGCGGAGCGTCCATTGACGTGTTTTGTCAGTTGCAGGCCAGGCTCATTTGTATATATCATATATAGATGAGCCTGGCCTGCAACAGTGGACGCTCCGTCCGCCTTATAAATGTCTGTTTTGACTGGACACAACTCCTAACACAACCTTCGTAATTGAAACTTTCAGGGAAGGTATGGTAGAGGGACAACGGGAAAGATCTGTAAAATCACAACGAAAACCCTAAACAAAAGTAAAACAAAATCAAACACAATCATCACCACATTCCTCTCTTAAATATTGAAACAACATTCATAATGATCATTACGCGATTGAGATGTAGTTTATACACACAACTACGAACATAAAACAACTCACACAATACGAGTACTCACGCATAAGCACGAGAAAGCAAATTGACTTAGAATTAACTCAGTACGTTTTACTGTAACTACTATACAAAGCAACCAATGATCATTTCCCAAGTCTCACATCAGTACTGCTATTAAAAGAAAGCATTTAGCTATAAAACAAAATCTCTCCTTCACAAACATCTGAGCTACAATCAAATGGTAAACAGTAATTAAGCAACTACTGTATTTCCACCCTATCCTGACAAAAAACCTAACTGGATATATTATGATAAGCGTTTTGTCAGTTCAAAGTTAGTTGTTTATAGAGGCGCCAGCATCTTTGGTTGTTTTAGCCTCCATAAACAAAAATACTTTATTGGGACCGAGAGACCATTCTCCTGAGCCAGAGCATACTAGATATATAGGCAATATTATAAAACTAACTAAGCGAAAACAGTCACAGTTTCTGAAGTGATTTATTTTACTTCGTGGAGCGCTAACTTTTATCCAACTGGATGTCAACGAGTCTACGTAATCATAATGTGCTTTCATTACTTTCAATTCCCGCCTCCTCATCGTTAAAAAAAAAGCCCCCAAAAGCCCTTTTTTTCTTTTTACCATTTCCCCGTTCAGTCGAGGAATGTCCTTGCAGCTGTTGCCGGCTGCAGCTTTCAAAGTTATTTCTTTAGAAGCAGTCATGCCAAACACATGCTGCAGAAACACTCGAGAAGCCGAAGTGTGTTTGCCACCGTCAACACTACAACTACAAGTTTCCCTGTACAATCTCACACCAGTAAATAGGGAAAAAAAGAAACAACAACAACCACAACACTAACCTAACCCCATTGATAAACATCACAAAACCAACCCATTCCAGTAAATAAAAAAAAACACTTTACAAATAATATGCTTACAATTATAATTAAATAAATAAATATTTAACAATTATTGTGTCGCTCTTTTGTTAGCAGGCATTCTTGGAATTCCTCGAGGCTCAGAAAAGAGTCATGTGCCTTAAAATATGCATCTGCCTTTTGAATTTACTAATGTAAATGTGAAAAGCAAGCTGTGCGTGTGTAGAAAAGTATTTTTGATCTTCAGTCTTCTTTTTAACCTGTCAAGGATTCTTGACGTAATTGAACATGTTTTCGTCACATATTTTTCATGCACATTTGAAAACAAACAAACCCAACAAACGTGTCGTCTCCCTCTTGCATAACCTCAAATAACACACGTGTCAAAGGGTAATGGATTGACAGTATATACACATATTATGTTTGTAACACATAAAACAAAATTCATGTATGCAGCTACAGCAGAAATTCATGAACCTACAAGAAGAAGGATCGTCTCAGAGGCACATTAATTCGTCATCATCGTCTTGCTAATGTTTCTACAAAAAAGGCGAACAGTCCATCTAAGTCTTTAAAGTATTCGCCCCTTAGTAAAACAATAAGCAAATTTTATCCCTCGCTGTAACCAAAAGCTCAGCTTTCTCTTCTTCCCATACTCAAAACATCTATTTACAGGCATTGCACACGAGACAATTCAGTTTGACCACGACTTCAACCACACCCGAGTGGACTGGTCAGCACTGTAGTCCTGTAGTGGACTGGTCAGCACTGTAGTCCTGTAGTGGACTGGTCAGCACAAGACCAGTGCAATGAGCTCAGATAGCACCAGTGAAAACTGCGTGAACAGGATAGTTTGAAAGTATTTATTTATAGAGGCACCAGCTTCTTTGGCTGCTTTAGCCTTGCGTGGCGAAGTATGTGGGCAAAATGTGCACCTCATCTTTAATGCTGGCAGGAACAAAAGCTCGTAGGGAGTGGTCATTAGAGAGTGGTCAGTAGGGAGTGGTCATTAGAGAGTGGTCATTACCACTGCTTGGAGTGAAACTATGCAAGACTGAGACATGACTGCTTTAAAAAAGTAACAAACCTACACGTATATTCATGGAGAATAGGTCGAAACATCATTGAACAGAGCTGACCCATACTCGACAAAAATAGTAACAACATCGAGAATCCCGGAGAGAAGGGGGCAGATCTGCACTTAAATGAACGGTAATAGAATAAAAAATAACCCTGGGTTTTTCAAGCATAATATGTATCGAGTAAGGGATTGAATTATTGAGAAAAAAAAACCCAAAGGAAGAAAGAACAGAATGCGATGGACTGCACTTGCAGCGAGTCGCCCTGAGGTGAAGCAAAAGCCGGGTCCCCACCGCGTAGTGCTGTAACATGATGTACGTCAAACATTGTGCCGGCCTTGCACTGTGGTGCCTCTCAAAAGTTATGCTTTTACCTCCAGTGCTTGTTGCAGTAGTAGTAGCAGTAGGGAGAAATCAAAGAGTGGTTTGGTTTGACTTGAACTTTGGCTTAACATCTCTTGGAATATTGTAAGGTTATTAAAGAGGTCAAAGAGCGATCTCTTTCTATCCTCGATATTATATCTGTAGTATTAAGATACGCAGTGGTAACCATGGCCTTACAGAATTGGGAATAGCATTCAATATTGAGCGTATCCTAACATGTCAAAATGCAGTCTTTAGGTCAAGTTAGCATGCTGACATAGGCGTTTGGCATTTGAAGCATATTTGACACGATGAGATAAGATTATGAGCAAACATTTTGATGTTTAATATAAACCCAATCCCTCAGCTCAACACAATAAAGCCATCTTTTTTTCTTCTTTCAGTGTCCCCCGAGAGGGTAGAAATATAAACATTGCATAATACAGTAATGTAATGCACTTGAATTCTCGTCTGCTGCATAATTTGTAAGGACAGTGTGAGTCTTAAAAAAATACATGAGTGGCTAATGAAAGGCAGTTGGAATTCTATGAAACTTGTTATTTGTGAGGCGGACGCACTAAAAGCTTTGACAGAATCAAGTACATGAGGGCCTACTCAGTTTTTAAGACTTGAGGGGGGAAAGCCAATATTGACACTTTCCTCCACTCGGAGATTGCGTTTCAATAAGCTCGCCCAGAGGTTCATCAAACATAAAGCTATTCAGAAGGCAGTTGGCCGAGTGAAAAGAAATATGAGAAAAGCTGAGGTAATGGCATGCAAAGCAGCACAAAAAGATTTTTTTTAGCTATATGACGGGATTTTCTGAATGCAGAAGGAATGAAAAAAAAGTATTTCAAAGTAATGCAAAATTAACTAAAAACTTCCTTGCGATCGGAAAGGTCAATGAACGCATTGCAAAACGAAATAAAACAACCTATAAACAATTTATGTAACATGCGAAACAATCGATACAGTGATAAGCTGGATTGGCATTTCCTATATTTATGTATAGTGGGAATTACAAGAAGGTCGGACTAAAGTAACGAATACGACAAAACTGAGCTAATTCTATAGAGGCCACAAACTTTTAACTAGTGGGTAAAATGAAATTCCACTTCTTGTATTCCTACATAATGCTATGTTTGAAAGAGGCTTACTGCTCTACTTTATAGTGAATGAATTCATAACAAGCTCTGTGCGTCTCTCGTAAGTCTGTAGAGTAGCGAGGATTTACTGTCCAGGATTTCCATACCCTCATCACTCAACAACTCCGGGGAGCCAACATTAAGGGACTCGAACCCGTGACTCAGAGGACAGGGGGCGGCCTCACTACTCGTTGGCACGACATTGGGCATGAGAGACAACCTGCAGAACGCGTCTCGCGTGACGTCACCGTCGGATATGACGACACAGGCGCCCTGGTTCACGTAGTGGTCGCTGTCTCCGCTGTCGTAAGAAAGATCCAAGATGTCAGCGGAGGAGTTGGAGCCGATGCTGCTAATACTGAGCCTGTTCCGAGCCTCCTCCATCTGGGAGAACTTAGAGTTTTTGAGAATGCTCTTTGGTCGTCGCGTGACTTTGGATGACGACGGTTCCTTGCTGTTGTTACTGCTGAGTTGTCCCTCTGCTGGCAGCTCAGGGGGAGGGAGAGGGTTTGAAGGGAAGAGGTCGTCTGTGACCACCACATTTGGCAGGTTGGGATCTGTTTGAGCGGGAGGGGAGGGGCATACATTGCCATTTATGGCAGACGAGGGGGAGGGGCTTAAGTCACTGTTCATGGCATTAGGGGCGTGGCATACGTTGCCGTTGATGGCGTCATGGTCGGTGTCTCGTGTAAGGCAGTAGTGGGAGGTGGAGGAGCTTGGGGCGTTGGCGGGCTGGGACGGTTGGATTTGCTGCTGTGGTGGAGCCAAGTCCTGGTGGGGGCGAGGGTGGCTGTGGCTGCTGTAATATTGCATAGCGGGGTCGTCGTGAACAAGTGGCTGTGGTTGCTGCTGCTGGTGATGATGGCGGTTGTGGTTATGGTGGAGGCAGTTGTCGTGGTGGTCGAAAAGTTGCTGAGGGTAGTGGGAGGAGGAGCTGTGATCAGCGGTGTAGCTGTGGTGCTGGTGAAACTGCTGATCAAGAGGCTCCGAGTGGGGATGACTGTGATGAAGATATTGATGATCGAGATGTTGTTGGTGATGACTTTGCTGATTATAAAGATGGTGGTGGTGGTCGTGGAGTTCCTGCAGACTCTGAGGACTACTGTCCTGCTCTGGATCAACTCTACGCTCCGCAACATTCTCAGGGAGCGCGGTGTTCGAGTCGGCGGCAGAATGGCACCAAGATGTTTGCGAGACCGCACTACTGCAGCCCTCGTGATGGTGTCGCGGAGTGGCGGCTTCCAGGAGCTGCGTGGCGCGGTGTTTGCTGGCGAAGATACCGTGAGCCTCGTCTCTGAACGACGGCAGTCGGCGAGGCAAGTGTCCGGACTTTGGCATGGAGTTCTCCTCTCCTCGTGCGACCGACATGTCTTCATGCACCACACATCCACTGTCACCGCCGGAAAACTTCCCTTTCCGTTTTAGGATACCGCGCTTTGGCTTTCTCTCCGAGTCGAAGACGGAGCTGGTAGTAGGAGGATATTTATCTCCATTGTCTACACTGTCTGTTTTACTCACGTCTGCAGCACAAGGCGAGGGTGAATCCAAGCCAACGTCAGCAGAACTAACAACACCACTACTGTTTTTTCTCCGACTTTCTCTCTCCGGGGGATCAAACCCGGTGGAAATTTTGTCGAGATTGAGCAGCGCAGCGAGTGACTTGCTGCTGCAACCCTTCAGAATCTCCAGCACATCCGGCGGAAGCTTCAGCAACCCAGACGCGATGGAGGCCGCGTCCTCCGCCATATCGTCGTCCAGACAGCCCACGCCGCAGCCGCTGTCAGGCGTGGGCGCCGGGCTTCCCGCCACAGACGAGGACAAACTACTTCCGGTACTGTCCAGAGCCAGCTTCCTCCTAGACGTCCACCTGGAGGGTCGAAAATCCAGCTCGACGTCCGAGTCGGAGGAGATGCTGCTCTGGTTCCGCTGGTGTATGACGGCCGGACGTGGCGGGTCCGGCGAGAAGACGGCGAGGTTGTCGTCCACACAGAGGGTGTACGCCATGACGGGCGGCTCGTCCTCAGGGCTGTACGGCGCGTCGTTCGGCATGTACGAGTGGCCCAGGTTGACCCACCAGTGACGTAGCGCGTCCTCCATGGTGGCACGGCGGGACGGGGTCACGGTCAGCATGTGACGGATCAGACCTGCCGCGTCTGGGGGGAAACAACAAACAGAAAAAAGTGAATATATTGTTTGAACTAAGAAATGAGGGGGGGGGGGGGGCAAATTAATTTTCCAAGGATTTTCTTTTCCGTGATGTTATCAATGCCGTTTTGGTCACTTAGTAGTGTGGTAAAGGGAATATTAGGGGGAGAAAAAAACCCTAGAACCCGAGGCTCCAAAGAATAAATCAAAGTAGGTATGTACGGTAACGGTATCAGTATCTGCTTGTCTCTCTTTTTCTCCCCAAGAGCTTCTTTGTCCAAGTGTCTCTTCTCATCCCTCCACTTTACTTCTCTCTAGTCTCTCCCTCTCTTTCTCTTTCACTCCCTCTCTCTCTCTTTCTCTTTCACTCCCTCTCTCTCTCTTTCTCTTTCACTCCCTCTCTCTAATCGTCATTGTCGATGTCTCCTACTCCGCGACACACACAAAAGGTAGCAAAAGGAGAAAAAGAAGACTACTACTGACTAAAGTGGCAAAGATAAAAAAAAAAAACACACCAAAAAGATGAAGAAGAGAAAAGATGTGTCTCTGTTGGAAGCTCTGACAAAGTACATCAACCCCCTACACAACTGAGGTGCCACACAAAAAAGACTTCACGGTCACCGTCGCGACCTGCTCATGTGATGCGTGCAATCCAGCGAGGTGTGCACAATCTAGCACGGTGCGGATTCCGGCACAACCGGTGTGAAATGTACCTATACAGCTCTCTCTATGTTACTTGGTGCGAACATGTTCATGTGTTTGTAGACAGGAATAAAAAAAATCCTTTCGGTCCTCCACTAGCTAAGCACTAGAGATGAACCTGAAAATGGTTTGGCTATTAGTTTTACGTCCCTTGCGACAACTTTAAGTCATTTAAAAGACTGGCTACTTCGACCCTGCCGGTCAGTGTCAACCCACGCTGAGGGGAGGGGGGGGTGTAGGGAGAGGGGGTTCGAATCTTCCCTATTATCTATCGGTACTACACCTGCATCAACTTCTTCGCCTCCATCCCCTTTTCTTTATCTTCTTCTCCGTCTGTTTTTTCCCTCCACAAATTCCTCTCAGTTTTGCTCCATGCATACATGTTTATCTAACTTCATGGCGCCCCACAGCGCGAAGGTCACCAGCAATCTCAACACTAGAAAGCCTATGTTAATTCCCCGAGAGTCATGCCGCTAACCTTATGCTGTGCAAACGCGGAGCTCAATCCAGCAAATAAACGGTGACCACGGGCCTTTTCATAAACTAAACACGTCATTCAAATCTCAACCCGCAAATGACCTGGTTCAATCCTTTTAGTCATGGAAGCCAAGGAACTGAGGAACAAAAATACAAAGGTAGGCAAATCCGAATAAGAAAATATTCGGCTTTTTCTGAATCGTTTAAACACCCCATACTCAAATGTTATCTCCACCCTTGCCAAGTACATGTCGTGTACGGTACCCGTAAGTCGTATTCAAACTTACGCTCTCTTGCAAAAACGAACTATGGGTGTACAACACTGAATATAGTTTTTCTGGTATATTTCTATACAAATAAGAATCGACCATCAAGGAGTCGCTTTGAGAGTTGTATTTGGAGTGATTTTCATTGCGTATGGGGGTCTGTAACCCTATGGCCGGAGTTGTTTCGTCCTTGAAATACATAAGACCGAATCTCAACTTTTCGGATTTCACGAATCGAAACACCGATTTATCCGATTTTTTAAAAAAAGAGACTTTTTGCCTTGGCTTGTAGTCAGAGAAAAAAACACCTTTTCTAGTGCCACAACAGAGAAAACAGAGAAAGCAAACACACTAGACCCATTTCAGGAGCTCCTGAAGTTTCTGCTCTTTTCAAAAGCGATTGTTGAGCTCTCCCTCCACCCCGATGTGAGAGGACAAAAAACACATTCAAGTCCTTTCTTCCACGTCTGAGAGGCAGAACATGGCGAGAAAGCTTTTTAACCCGTCGACGGGGCGTCTGGGGGTTGTTGTGATATAACGCCGGCCTTGGAGGGCCGAGGTACCAGGTTGAAATACTACGAAACGAGCCTGAATTTTTCCCCCCGAAATTCTCATTATTCCGACCCCTGTACTATCGGTGGCAGACGACAAAATACGAGTTCCCGCTTCTAACATGACTTTATAGTGTTGAGAGGGGCGTAAAATAAAAACCAAAACACCATCATCTTAAAGTCGCCTCAAAACCGCTATACTCCAGATAGGAGCCTGTGGTATGATGGACAGACATTTAGCCTATCACGCAGACTACGTGAGTTCGATACTCAGGTTTGACGCACGTTTTCGTCGCCCTAGCTCGATCTGATGCTCCTTTTAGACCAGGTAGACCATGAAAGGCATGGTCAAAGTAGCCCGCCCCTCATAATAATGTCTTTAGTGATACAGGGGGGAGGGGGGGGGAGAGAGAGAGAGGACGAGACAGAAATCAAGAAAACGGACAGAGACGAGAGATAGAGAGAGAGTGAAAGAAAGCAGAGATAGGAAAGAGAGAGAGAGGGGGCAAGAAAGAGAGAAAGAGAGGAAAGACAGAGAGAGAGGGGGGGGGGGAGAAAGAGAGAGAGAGAGAGAAAGAGAGAGAGAGAAAGCGAAGAAAGGAAAGAGCGAGATAGGGATAGATAGATAGATAGATAGATAGAGAGAGAGAGACAGACAGACAGAGAGACAGAGAGAAAGAGAGAGAGAGAGCGCAAAACATTACGGAGACAAGCTGTCGGCCGGAAAGGGTCAGTGTTCGTTCAAGTATCCACCTGACACTAGTCAACGGTCAGAGAAGGAAATATAAAGAGAGAGAGAGAGAGAGAGAGAGAGAGAGAGAGAGAGAGAGAGAGAGAGAGAGAGAGAGAGAGAGAGAGAGA
>JAUKPP010292818.1:0-5000 GCA_032273245.1 Phyllaplysia taylori
GGGGGGGGCAGAATAGGTTTTTTTTTTTTGTGTTTGTTTTTTTGTATTTGGGTGGGGAGGGGGTTCGCATATGACATTACAGTATTGCAAGAGTCAAAACAAACCAAACCAAAAGTCGTAAATGGCGCCCATAAGTCCATAGTTTGTCTGCATGTTCTGTTGTCTCATTTCTCATTCCACCGGCTTCAGTAGTATAAAATATAGACTTGTATTCAAGCTCTTCGGCTATCACGCAGAGCACGGTGGTTAAATCCACAAGTTTAACGAACATCTCTGCCTTTGTGCTGAGGTGTTGCGTCCCGCTCAGCCTAGGTTGGTCCTTTCAGGTAGGGTCACAAAGCAGCCCGCTTCTAAAATGAACTTACAACTTTATAAGGGGCGTAAAAACCGAAACCTAACCTTGCGGGAGATGCAAAAAGTATCTGAATCATCTGGAGTCAGTGGTGTAGTGGTTACGCTCTCCGCCTTTCATGCAGAAAACATGAGTTCTAGGCCCTCGTGGTACAGTGTGTTTGATCGAGTAGGCCTACATCTTCCTTTTTCTGCTGGGACAACGTCCATCTCAGCCTGGATTGGTCCTGGCAGACAGAGTAGAAGTAACAGTTCTCTTAAATGACCTTACAGTGTTGCAAGAGACGCTAGCTAAAACCCCAACCTAACCAATAACTGAAAAGACTCGAGCCAGCATAAACATCATAGAGTAGGCCCACTTTCGAAATAGAAACGCGACGGCTTATTAGGCAAGGGAGGTCTCTGTCACTAAGTGTACAGGTTTACAGAGAAGGACACATTCGAGGGAGGAAACTAACATCCCTTTATGCAACACGAAGTAACATGTTACCGCGCCAATTTTCTGTTTCGTTGCCAATGCCAATAGTTCCCTCTTCTTTTGAACATTAATAAAATAACACAGAACGGAAACACAATATCGCACCTTCACATCAGGATTCTCGCGACTCTTCTGAGTACTGACTCTTTCTCTCGTGGCTGTCCTCCAGTAACAAGGCTAAGTGTCTTCTTTCAAAATAATTGAAGCCCTCTGGTGTATAATTATATTATTAAAGACTTGGCTGTTCAAAACTAAAGGGCTTGTGGGCACTCTCAAGGGGGAGCCGTCAATTTTAGTTGGGTTGGGTTTGTCTTTGTTTTCGCTGGAGGTCTTCATGTACGAGATACGCTCCTATTAGATTTGGCACTTGCATGGTTTTCGTCTGGTTTCGTCGCTAGATTATGTAAGCCCTCTCTGATAGCACAACCTGACCTTAATAAGTGGGTAGAGGTGTAAAGGAGTGTGTTGTTCTAAGCAGGTACTGTTTGTCTGTAGTATAGTCTCAAGGCAGAGACACCGAGGGCCATTGTGTGGAGAACATTCTCTATGCTTTTATTCTTTCCGTTTTTCAATGCTTTTGTTTGTTGGCTTGCTGCTGTTGAATTCTGCTGGGGTTACTTTTGTTTTCTGTTTTTTTGTTGGTGGGATTTTTTTCATCTCAAGTTTTCTTTTCCCTCCAGTCTTAACCTCCATCTTTTTTTAATGGGACGGAGAGATACTTAGTCAAGAAGACTCCACCGTCGCACGTAAGGTAGGCCCCTAATGTTTAGGCTTTCCGCCTATCAAGCAGAGGACAGGGGTTCAATCCTCGCGTTGGACGAGCATGTCCGTTTTTCTGCTGGGATGTTGTGTCCCTCTCAGCCTGGTTTGGTCCTGACAGTTAGGGGAGAGGCAGCCCTTCTCTTAAATGCTCCGACAGTGTTACAAGGGGTGTAAAACTAAACTCACAAAACATAACAAGAGGACTCCGAAAGTACTCCAAGATCATGGAATAGTACAAAGTAGTATACCAAAAGATTATCTAAATCTTCCTGAATTTGGATTCCAATGACATGAGAAGCACAGAAGGAACATATTCATACACGAGAAAACAAAACAAGTAAAGAAACTAAATCGGATCTAGAAACATAACTCCGCCCTGTCTTTGATTCATGTATTGTCATGGTGATATGCTTCTTGAATCAAGCCTGTTTCACTTTTGAACTTTTGCCAACTTTCTGGAGAGTTAGATCCCGCCAGGAAGTAGAATAGGAAAATAGAGACCCGAAGAAGGAAATAAAAAGAAGCAGATCATTGCGAACTCCCCGCCAACCAACCGTTGTCGATTCTTCGACAATTATTGTTTACCAATAGATTAGGATATCACTGGTTCAACTTCAGAGAGCATTGGAGAGAGACTAAAGCAGTACTTTAGTTGTGAGGCAACATCGTTGTTGTAGTTTGCGATCCGTGTATGATCTATTTCACGAGTTTCGAATCATACGAAGGTAGAGATTCCAGAATCAGGATCAGAAAATAAAAGTGGCTCATAGATAAAGTGGTAGAAATCTAGTTTAAACCCCACAAGCACGGAGAGAAGGAGTACCGAGAGCCAAATTTTACCTCCCTTTATGACGCAACTCCTGGCGCGTTTCTTCAACCTTGGCGCCCATCCGACAAAAAAGATGGCTTCTCTATGAATAAATACGTCTTAATAACTATTAGATGAAAAGAACAAGACACACACCTATTTAGAGTGCACAAGCAAACAGAAAATCTCATCAAAATTATTATTAACCAAAAACCTATAGATTAGCGAATAATATTGATGCATATCAACCACGTCATGATTCTAGTTTTTTACTCTCTTATGACGTAGTAACGCACTAGAGTAGGAATTTTTATACTCTTTTGTGTATACATTTTTTTTTCTCTTTACGCTTACTAATCCAGACCGAGCTTGCATTTCTATATGAAATTATAAGCTCTTTGGTTTTTATTTATTCATTTTTATTTTGGACGCTGATAGCTAACTGCATAGACATGCACGAAACCTCACCAAAGGTCCCCACTTCACTTTTTAAACAATTTCTACACACAGTGGCCTTCCCCAAGACGTGCTAAATTACTTTTAAACGACTTTCAAACTTCCAACAACAGATCTCTCGCCTCGTTTTAAACATTCTCTGGCGTTGCAAACTGGCAAGAGAAAGTTTTGCCATAACTCTTATCGCATTGTACGGCGAACCACGCTCTTGTTTAATCAATGTAATCTCCAGTTTAAACGCTGCGCCCCTTTAGGATAGAGCCTCGCGCACGTGGAGGGAGCAATGCCAATGGGGAAATAGAATTCGCAAATTGTCCTTGTAAATCTTTGTCCGCGTATAATCATAAATTAAGAAATTTAGTTTTCATCGGAATTTGCTGGAATACAATGAAACTTTATTTCATTATCCATTTTTATTTTGAGCATCTTTGAAAATGAAAGTCAACATTTTCCTACAGTGGTCTATTGACGGGCGTAAGCTTTCTGTAGTGCATTGCTGTCTCTGTGTGTATATCTCAAAATCATTGAAACTGATTGTATACGGATAGAGAACTGCAACAATGTAATACATGTAGCGATAAAGAGCAAGAGGGGTATTTAATTTTTCCTACACTGAAATCGGTAAGTGGGTTGAAAGTGATCAAGCCAGAAGATACTATTCCTGAGCACAACGTGGGGATTCCATTTGGGGTTCAGTTCCCCCAGGCACATCTGCATCTAGAATTACGTCTAAATCCACGTAGGCTAGCTTGATGAATCTAAAAGAATTGAGGATCGTACAAAGAGAAAGAATCTTTTCCCTTACTATCTTTTAATTTACAATCTTTGAAGACATTTTTTCGAGACGATATGTTTTATCAGAGATTATAGGAACCTTGACATAGTGAAATGATTATGACTTATTTTTGTTGGTTGGTTTTTTTTTTTAGAGTAACGTGACATCTTTTCTAATTCAAGGTCTTTCTTTTAAATTCTAGTCTTTAAATAATGACCAACAAAGGCTCAAACTTCGATACTCTGAAGACGAGCTCAACATATTTTCTTATTATCTTTTCTTTATTTTGTCAGTTACTCTTAGATCACTACAACGAAATATACAGTGTCTGCCTCACTACTAATATAGTGGTCAAGTTTTAGGCGTATTTCAGAGGGCTCAGTAACCATACTTGAGAGCTCCAACTGCACGAATATAATAACCACGTCTCTTTATCTCCAAACTACATAAGAACGAGGGAATTCGCAAACGGTGAAAGCTATTCTGTTTCTAAACCCTGCTGTAATCCCCTCTTTCTTGCACTTAGCGATACCGTCTGTAAAAACACAGCCATATACTTTCGCTGTGGAGGATTTGTGCGAGGACACCAGCAGTATTTCCACAAGGCTGTGGCAAAGGTAAAGGCTCAGGAGATCTCTGATCTCAGGGTACCGGGTATTTTGTCTTTTGGAGATCCATGTTAAAGACAAGAGGAGTATCTGAGGTGAGTCTTGTTTCTGTGGCGAAAGTTTGCTGTGTTGTCTTGTTAGGTTTTGCTGTTGGTTGTTTTTGTTTTGCTTTGTTTTCTATTTCTTTTTCTTTTCTTTTTTCTTCCTTTTTTAAGTGCCATTTTTCTATCGTGTTTTTTTTTTTTTTAGTGGTGGTGAGTTTCTTTATAATATAAAGACTGGTGCAAATCCCCGTCCGTTGCACGGGATAATATTTAACATTTTGTCTCTATTTATAAGATAATGGTGCCCGCATAAATGCACATACATAAACACTTGATCTTAAAATCAGTTTCATCGTGAAAGTGTGGAGAGGTTATAGACATAGAGGTGAGAACGAATTTTTCAAATAATAATGATAATAAATAATAGCATACAAACGCTGGTTTGTTATATTGATGACACCAGCAAAGCACAAATTTAAGATCGAGACTATGCTTTTAGCCCTAAATTATCAAAATCGGTTGAGTAATAAAGTCTGGAGCCTTAACATTAAATAATGAAATGATAATTATTTACATTTTCATGGGCTTGATGAAGACAGCGGCCCTGTCGCAAATTTTGCCTATTCCTCCATGTTTATTCCTATTCGTCATTTCATGAGGACATATTTATCATTAAAATTATGTTTCTTGTGTTTTAAGGTTGTGGTGTGTGATTATT
>JAUKPP010292818.1:7500-10114 GCA_032273245.1 Phyllaplysia taylori
ATTCCGACAAAGGTAGAATGTCGTGTTAAATGGGAGCGAAATCGAAGAAAGAAGTAAACGAGAATACAGGAGCTGAGTTGAATAAAGCACCCGCGAGATCGATTCGGACAGGCAGGGGCATAACGTTCGTGAAAGGATATCAAAATAGATCAATCGACAGTTGTATAAACATGGTTTATATAGACGGGTAAATAGAGGGGTAAATATTTCGTCAAGTAGACATTTTTGTCACAGTGAAGGACAAACGTGCCTTTTATGAATGTTCAACGCCCCTTTTCGGTTTCTTTGATGTCTTACTCTCAAGCGTGAGATCATTCATAACTTTTTTTTTTGCTGCTGCTGCTTCTGAAAAGCGATACGCTTCCCATGTCCCGGTGAAAAGTAAGACCAAGGACAGATAATTATGAGACAAAAAATGGGCTACATAAGGGAGGATATCGTTACAGTCGTCACAAAGTCATAGACAAGTTCGGAAGTAATTGGAGATTTCAGTGGTTTCATTGTGGATTCGTTTCATGGTCGATTGTGTTGTTCTGACTGATGGTTTCAGTAAGTTAGGTATACCGGTACATGATAGAAATTACAAGAAAGTAGATGTAAAATGTTCGTCACTGATAGCCTTCCCCCTTTCTTACCTGCTGGAGGGGCTATGATAACAGTCCATAAATTATGTTTAAATACGTCCGTATAGCCTATGC
This sequence comes from Phyllaplysia taylori, assembly GCA_032273245.1. Classification (NCBI taxonomy): domain Eukaryota; kingdom Metazoa; phylum Mollusca; class Gastropoda; order Aplysiida; family Aplysiidae; genus Phyllaplysia; species Phyllaplysia taylori. The sequence continues at coordinate 8,199 of JAUKPP010292818.1, forward strand.
CTGCTCTCACGGGTACCAGTACACACATAGTCAACATTATGAGTGAAACGTATTTTTTTTATAACGGCAACAACTTTGTCAATGCGTTTATACGATGACCACAATAGAATATTCCTCTTTTTATCACAATAAGCTGTTGTATCAGAAAAAAAGCAATTTGATCTTGAGGATACGCGCCCCGAAAACGTGTCGATTTGGACTTTCATAGTAGGGATAAGCGCAATTTCCGAAAGAGCGACAGAAGCCTATTAGGCTTGACAAGCTACGCTCTAACAGATTGAGGTTACACAGACACTGATTATGAGGTCTATTTTAAATTCTATACAACTTCGTCGTTCTGTTACCCTTCCCTGATAGAAACTAAAGAAAATCATAGATTATTCTAAATGGGGAAAAAAGTAAACGGATGGATATAAGAGGGTTTGGAGGCCAGGTATCTCTTATTTTAGACCTTTTTGATACAAAGAGAAAAACGCTTTGTCTGGATCGAATTGTGTACAGGGGTATGAAGATCAACCTCGAAATTTCACCCTCCTTCATGTCGTGTATTGTTTTGTATTTTAGCGAGAAAGAAATAATCAAATTGTGAACTTGACTTCCACCGTTTGCTGGCAGCTATCTTGATATCTTGAACTGTCATCGGTCACGCAAAACTGTCAAAAAGGCCATCCTAAGAGTTGAAAAAGTTGGCCCGAAAAAAGGAAACAAAGAGTTATTTGAGTGGTCGCCATGCCTGCACCTTTCCTCGCGCGTACACAGCGCGATAAGATTAACAATGTCGTGTCTGTGTCACTGGACTCACCACAACATCTACAAAGCATCATGGCGGAAGGATTCCCCCTGCCAGAGGATTTTTTGCCCTTCACAGAGTCCTCATTCCGGCGTAGGGTACGTGTTGCTTTTACTTTCTTTTGGCTTTGGTTTTATGCTCCTTGTAACAATGTAAGCCTGCAGCCATTTTAGAGGCGGGCTTAGAGGCGACCATTGATATTTTTGTAATGGCGAAAGGAGAGCAATGATCCCTTTCACTGCTGAAACGTCATAAAAAGATGATACCATACGCTATGCTTTAGTTGTGGGGAAGGGGAAAATGTTATCATCTTGGTTGATTCAATCAAAGGTGTCAGGCTAAAACAGCTATAGAAATTGGCGCCTCTATAAATAGGTAGCTTCATATATCAATGACAGTTGTCAGCCTACAGTACAGTTGAATCTAACAATGCTTTTCGTGTACACGCCACCGTCGTACGATGCTGACCGTTTCAATGTGTGACGTCTCTGTCACTGTATTGCCCTCTATGGTCTGTTGTTGCCCAGCCTACCAGGTTCTGGATTTGGTAAGTTTAGGACCTGAAAGAGTGCAAGGTATCACCAGTGGCCATATGCATAAAACTTACACCTGATATGCTCTAAACCAAGGTGTAGAAATGCTTGGTGTACATTCAATAGATTGGTGGTGCTCACAGAATCGCGTGCAAGCGGGGAGTGTTGAAGCAGTGAAAATACATGTTGGCTATTTCATGTATTGCGTTTACACTGGGGGTGGCGTAGCATGTCTACACCTTGGTGTAGGTACACTAAATGTAGAGTTTCTTGCATACAGTCACTGTAAACGTCTACACTCTTTGGCTCCATGCATTATGACGCGCTGCTATGACGTAGCCCTGCTATGGCGCAGTACAGTATACGGGACGCAATGAGCCATGACAGAGAGGCCAGCGCCATTCCACTCCAGTGGTCACTCGAGGCCTGACCAGAAAGGGACATGGGTATCTTCCTGGCACTGCCTGGAACTACAAAAGGTCATTCCAGATTGTAGCCGAGCAGAATTATTCATGCAAATTAGGATCTATAAAATGGGTTTAAAGCAGCCAAAAATGTCTGGTACCCAATAAACAGCCAAAAATGTCTGATAC
>JAUKPP010292840.1:0-10114 GCA_032273245.1 Phyllaplysia taylori
CCCCCCCCCCCCCCCCCCCCCCCCCCCCCCCCCCCCCCCCCCCCCCCCCCCCCCCCCCCCCAAAATAGTCGAAATCAGTTCCATGGGACTTTGGCAACTTAAAAATTTGACTTGTTTCTTAAAGTAATAATAATGATAAGAAGAAGAAGAATTGATTATACAATGAAGTGCATTTATATAAAGCATATCCCGATACTGGCTCCTTGCGCTTTACAATCTGTTGTAACTTACTTTCCATCAGCCCTTCTCGTGTAACACAATAACGAACAGTCGTCACTAATTTCACCAGCGCAAAATAATAAATTCTATTCTGTTTTCTTTGAAGTTTTTTTTCCGTGGTGTGGTTTGGGTCCACACTTCAACGTCAGTCTATCAACCGGCGCCTGTGGTATAAAGGTTAGGCCCTTCGCCTGTTGCTCGGAAAACCCTACTTCAATCCCATGTGCGCACGATTTGCTTTTCTGCTATAATTCGTTTTTCTCAGCTAGGGTTGGTCCTGGCAGACAGGGTTGAAGTACCTCGCCCTCTGAAATGACCTTACAGTGCTGCAAGGGACGTTAATAAACTAGAAACAAACCAAACCAAATTAGTCTGTGAGAATTTCCTGTTTCACTCTGAGCCAAGGCAATTATTAAGAATCCCCAGACCAATAATTTTCTTTCCAAAGAATTAAGATTTTCTAAATCAATAAAAAGACCGTAAACTTCCTATGATCTCTATGAAATCACAAATGTTGATTACCTGCGCTGCCATCAAAGGCAAGAAGCAGAAACCATTAGGCTATATTTCCCATGGTCGTCCCACGCACCGAGAAGCCCTACTGTATCGATTTTAGAAAACAGACGACAAAAAAAAGAAGACAAAAAAAAAAAAAAAGGAAACAAACGAAAAATAGTTTTATGATTCAAGCACAAATAGCTATCATTTCATGTAACCTCTCTGAACCTTAGAAGACTATTGTAACTTGATTTTTTTTATAATAAAGGATATTGCAGGTAGAATTGAAATCAGGGACATCGTGTCAGCAGAAAAGAATGGAGTTATTCTCGATCAAATAAACTGCCCCATGCGGGCCTCGAACTCACGTCCTCTGTGTGATAGGCGAAGCGCCTAACTATTACACCACAGACACCGGAGCGCCTTAGTATGATATTGCTTTAAATCATATGACGTTAAGCTTGCCCTTTGGCGAGGTCACCAGTTATAGGCTACGTCCCCTGCAATGCTGTAAGGTCGTTTTAAGAAACGCGCTACTTCGACCCTGCCTGTCAGGGCCAACACAGTCTGAGAGGGAAAATCCCAGCAGTAAAAATGCAGATCGCCCGCTGCCGGCATCGAACTCGGGTCTTCCTCGTGATAGGCGAAGAACTGTTGTCAGCTGCAGGCCAGGCTCATCTATATGTGATATATACATGTGAGCCTGGCCTGCAACTGACAAAACATGTCAGTGGACGCTCCGCCTTACACTAAAAAACACCGGCGTTGTGATGTAATGGTTAGGCTCTTCGCCTGTCATGCGGAAGACCCCGGTTCGATCCCCGGTCGCGTACGATCGTTTTTCTTCTGCTGCGATTTTTCCCTCTCAGTCTGGGTTGGCCCTGACAGGCGGGGTCGAAGTAGCCCGTCTCTTAAATGACCTTGCGGTGTTGCAGGGGACGTAACACTAGTAACCAAAGTCAAACCACTCAAAAACCGATACTGCACTGCTCGGCCATGGGCGCCCCCGCAAGTGGGGAGAAAATTGAAAGGGAGAACGGGAGAGGAATACTGTGGCAGAGAGGGAGAGAAAGAGAGAGGAGGCGGGGAGGGAGAGAGAGAAAGAGCCAGAGAAACAAGTTCTCAAAGAGAGCACAAGGAAGACAGAGAGGTTGGGATGAAGGCCAAGGGAGACCAATAATCAAGTTTACTTTGAGGAATTTCTCAAGAGAGGTCATCATTTTTTAAGTGGCAGCTTGGAGAAGTTCAACGCAACGTCATCTTCCAATAACTTTCTTAACTCTCTTTATTTCTGATAAAAGTTTCAAGCGGAAGGAGTACGGTAGCTCCGCCTTAGTGCACGGTGCTCCGAAGGACTGGTAACATTGCGTGTTCACAGAACGTGCACTTACATGAACCTTATGATTAATAATTATATCGTTTGATATTCAATACGATCACATTTGGTCGTGCAAGCAGCCGAAATGAGTCTGGAATATCTTCGCCTCTCCGCTGAAAAATTATGTTCCTATAAGCTCGGGTTGGCCCTGACAAGCAAGCACGATCAAATTAGCCCTCTATAATAATTTTACGACTTGATAGTAGTTGTTTGTTTGTTTGGGGTTTTACGGCTCCATCGACACTATAAGGTAAATTCGGCAGTATTACACGGGTCGTCAAATGAAAACCAAAACAATCGAACAACCTCCCACCTAATATGTTTTCTTTAATACCCCACCCACGTGGGTACCAACTGTCATCAGAGCCTAATAATGCCTCCCTATCTCTTTTTATACCCCCCCCCCCCCCACTCCCAACCCCCTCCCTACCTCATCCGTCTCCCTCCTCCCTACCGCCATCTCCTTACCCCATCTCCTTACCCCCCCCCCCCCCCACCCCCGCACCGCACCCTCTTATTCTCCAAACCAGTCCCCTCTATCTCCCTAAGTTTGATGAAATCTAGATGGCTGATGACCGATGGTCAGTGGTTATTGGTACCCCAGGCAAGCAATATGATATCCCAAGAGCCTAATAAAATTACTGCCCCAGGCTCCAGTGATTTGCTGAAGTTGAAAATGTCAAAAGTACTTGTCATATTATTCTAGGTAGGCGTGGTGTGTGTTGTGGTGCCATGCGAAATGGAAGAATTAGGGAAGTCCGGACTAGATTAGTTATGGTAGTTGGGATATTGGTGAAAAAAAACCTTTTTATGGAGAGAAGAAAAGAGAGAGAGAGAGAGAGAGAGAGAGAGAGAGAGGGGGAGGGAGAGAGAGAGAGAGAGGGTGTGGTGGGAAGGCGTGTTACAAAGAGAAAGGCTGTAAGAGCAATAAAAAGGATGTCCGACGGATTGAGAATGGGGGAAAGGGAGGGAAACACGGAGAGAGAGGGGGGGGGGAGGGAGAGAGATAAGAGGGAGAGAGAGAGAAAGAAAAAAAAGACAGGCGTGTTGAGAGTTGAGAGGAGACGGTGCTGTGAAAAATGAAAATAATGTTCGAGGGATAGAGAATAAGGGTGCTGGCGAGGACACACACACACACACACACACACACACACACACACACACATACACACACACACACACACACACACACACATACACGCATGGACACACACAGACGCACACACAGGTATTTGCACAAAGAGAAATGGGGGAGAAAGAGAGACATACAGAATCGCACACATGCACAGATACACACACACAAACACACACACACATACACACCTTACACAATATTTTTAGGCAGTCAAGTAGAGGAGAGACAAGAAAAGAAAGAGAGAGGGAGAGAGAGACGGATAGGGAGAGAGATAGAGGGGCGGGGGGGGGGGGGTAGAGACATCATACACGTGCACACACACACACATACACACACAGACACACACATACGTTGATACACAATCATTCCCTCTGATGAGAGAAAGAAGGTGCGCGCGAGCAAAAAACAACAACAAACACATACACATAAACACGCAGATGCATAAGCGCATGTACGGGGAGAGACAGAGATAGAAAGATGGAGAGAGATCGAGATAGAGAGAGAGAAAGGGAGAGAGGGAGGGAGAGAGAGAAGGCGGGAAGGGGATGTTAGTATAATTTGTTTTTGCCTTTTTCCCCCTCGTTACACTGTAATGTCATTTAGAGAGGCGGGCTACTTTGACCCTGCCTGTCAGTTCCAATAATTTGAGGTTAAGAGAGACGCAACACTTCGGCAGGGAGATGGAGGTGTGTTTTCAGCATGGGTGTCGAACTCCTATCCTCTGCGTGTTAGGCAGAGAGCTTGGGTTGGTTTGGTTACAAGGTTTACGTACCATACAACACAGCAAGGTCATTTAAGAGACGGGCTACTTCGACCTTGCCTGTCAAGGCCAACCCGAGATGAGAGGGGAAAATCCCAGCAGAACAAAGAAGAACCCAGATCCTCCGGGACCGTGATCGAACTCGTGGCGTCCGCATGATAGGCGAAGAGCCTAATCATTACACCAGTGACGCTTGTCTAAGGAAGGAAAAACATAATTTATTGAAACCTACAGAGAGGCATGATCCCCACCGTCTGTGATGTAATGGACAGGCCTTTCGTCTATCATGCGGAAGACACAAGTTTCTCATCAAAAGACACAGCCTTGGCCGATATGGCGTAACTCGTCACTCAACTAGAAAACCCGACATCCCTTTCACAGGCATTACGTAATAACCAATACTTCTCGAAACCCTCATCAATGCTTTGTCATTACTTAAATAAGAATTACTTTTCTGAAAACTCATCTCTTCGGTTTTTCCTTTTTTTGTTGTTGTTGTTGTCATGGTTGTGGTAAGACATTCCACACAAAATGGACTTAATGATAATATCATTGTCTGTATTAAATTTTGCTTTGCATCCCGTTTGTACACAAATTCAATACCTTAAAAATTGTATACACCTCTCGATTCGAAATTTAAAACCATCAACGCTGATGTTTGTAGGGAAAACGTTTTATGTTAAAGATAAAATTCTACAGTACTTCCATACTGCCATGGAAATCGATCCCTCCAACAGATTCCGAAGAAACACCTTTAGAACATGCACATATTTTCTTGTAGCTAACTCTTACCTCGTCAATCGAGCGGAAGACCCGAGTTCGAAACAACATGGGGATATCTGCGTTTTTCTGCTGGGATTCGTTCGTCTCAGCATAGGTTGCCACTGCCACCCAGGCACAATCGAAGTAGCCTGTTTGTAGTAATAGTACTAAAAGTCATCTTTATTTATCCCCGTGGAGAAATTCGTTTTGCGATAGTGTACAAACACATTGATATTCATACAAGCAATAATACAAACATGTAATGATAAGTATGGACAAACTATGCATATACACGCACCATTGCCGGTCGCCATAGTGCAGCGCCCAAGGAGTGGGTTATCTATAGAGGCGTCAACCTTAGCTGTTTTAGCAAAAGTTAATTAATTTTTCGGTGTTAGAATCAACGTAAAACCAGTAACCAGACCAAACAAGGATAAACAACAACCGAGTTTGAAAGTGGCTCTCCAACAGAATAAAAAGACGTTTGTGTCACAACATCAATAGATGGAGACGTTAGAGATGGTTGTCGCCAGTTTTGAGTCGATCACTCAAGGTACCAGATAGTTGTATCTACGTCTTTATTTAGCCCCTCTACCAAAACGCGAAAGGTGACGACAATTAGGTTTTAAAGAAAGAAAGAAAGAAAGAAAGAAAGAAAGAAAGAAAGAAAGAAAGAAAAGTCATCTTTATTTATCCCTGTGGGGAAATTCATTTTACAATGGTGTACAAACACATTCATTTTCATACAAGCGATAGTACATACATGTAATAAAGTGTCAGTCTAAAGGAATGGTCTCAAAGATTTCAGCTTAAATGCATGTTAGTGTTGCAAGGGACCTAGAAAAAACGTAAAATATCTTGCAGATGCAATTTTAGAAGGTGGTTACCACTTATAGTTTTTTTTTGGTTTAATTTTCAAAATTTTAAAATCACGTTTTTAAAATGGGGATAGCTTTGGACAACAGTTACACACAGGACGCAGTAGATACGAGTCGACCACATTAGACTACCGAGAAATCGCTAACTTATCATTAACTTTCTATTTACTACTTCACCTCCTTTAGAATAGTGGCTTATGTCTTTTCAAAAACAGTTGCTGAGTCCTATCTCTTTCCTAGCGCCCTCCACTAAAAGCTCCCATAAATGAACGGCGTCTCCTAGGATTACGAAACTTCTGTAACAAACAGGCAAACAAACATACCCAGCACCATCACCAAGACACCAAGAACAAAACAAATCCACGATGACATCGACAACACAACCAAAATTGAATAAGACCATAAATATTTTCGATACAGCAACAACTACAACAGCAACACTATAACATGGACAGTACGTAGTACTTGGATGCACTAAGCTAGACGGCACGTTTTTTCGATTAAGTGTTCATCCCACTCTAGTTTAATCTACAACAAAAAGAATAGAATAGTTGGTAAACCGCTGGTCATCAGCAACAACAACCACAACAAAAACAACAGCAGAATCATCACATACAAGAACAATAACAAGCATATCAAGAAGAACGTGGCCAGCAAAATAAGATAATAAATAGAGAAACCAAGAAACACAAAAAAATAACCCAGAAAGACCCAACACATTCTTCTCGGGGACCAAAACATTTTCCCCATCACCTTACTTACTTCTTACTTACTTACTTACACACACAAACACACACACACACGCACACACACACACACACACACACACACACACACACATAGAAACGCACACTCACCCCTTCAAAGATTTCAGCCAACCTGGTTTTGTTTCTCCTCGCCTAAACCCCACGGCACATGTTTATGATAATAGTAATAATAATAATATAATAATACTTAGTTTGTATAGCGCCGAAAACCCAATAAAAGTGCTCGATGACGCTCATACAGATATATACATATATAATCACAGATCTAAAAGGCATTTCACATGCATGGTAAAAAAGACATTCATACAATGTACATAATATGCATAAATTGGATTGTATAAAGAAGAAAGATTTTATTAACCGTGTCGTTAAAAAGAAAGCTTACTAAAGACAAAAAGCTTTCTCATCTGTTTAAAAGTCATCAATCACTGTGAGCTATAAATATGTTGCTCTGAAAAGTTTCGTTTTAACATTAAAAAAAAAAAGATTTAAAGTTCTTGCTATTCCGATTTATCCTATTTGTTGTTGTCTCTCTCCTTCTTCACCATTCTCATTCTTTACTGATTAGGATTTCACTTAGATGTTGATGCACAAACATGACTGGCTTTGTTTTTCCAGGCCTAGATCACACATTATACATTGCGTACGGTGTAACCGGTCTTTGCTCGTCTTCTGAGTTCTAGATCTAAATCTAGATCTAGATATATTGGCATTACACGACGTGCTGCGAATTTGAATGAAAGTAGTAGATCTAGAACTGAAAAATATGTACTGGTATATATATGTAGGCCTATGTAGATCTAGGTCTAGTTCACGGTCTAGATCAAAGTATAGAATATATTATATCTAAGTGTAATGTAATAAGAGCCCCCCCCCCCCTCCCCCGTGTATTGGCCTGAGCCAGCCGCTTCACGGAGAAGGGCCGCGAAGCGCGCCTGCCGGCCTTAAAGTTTGACCTAGTTGTTTGGGCTGCTAGGCCTGTTCTATGGGGGTCTAGGTTCAGTCCCTTTAAAAAGTCTCCTCGACTGCTGAAAGTGAGAGCGATACCAAACGGCGATAGTGGGAAAAATTGGGAATTCCCGTTGCTAATCCTGTCGGCTGGCATCTTCACCATGGAGTAGACTGAGAGTAACGATGCTTTTAAACGAAAACAATCATCGTGCGATGGACAGTAGTATTGTGTTGCCCCTAACTGTTCCAATTCACGAAAAAAGAACCGCCTATTGTTTTTCTTCCGATTTCCAAAGAATCCAGAGAGGTAAGTAGTACGATAAACTAATAAAAATGTCTAGATCTAGGCCTAAGTAGTATGGTCTGTGGTCTGCTGAAGATATCGCTTGTATTTTTGTAACAGCTGCAGTGTAGCAGTCCAGACACAGTGCACGATGTCCGACAATGCAGAACTCTATTACTATTGCTCTAAACTCTAAATCTAGATCTAGGAAGGATCTCTAGACTCTAGGCCTACGTCTGCTGTATAAACTTGATGCATGTAGGCTGCCTGTAGCCCCTGAGCACAGGCCTACCCACTTACTTAGTAGCCTAATACTAACACTAATAACATCCTCCTGTGCAGCAATTTTCGCTTTTCCCCTATTCGCCCACCTAATGGGAATCTATTGTGAAAGCATGTATCCATACACGTTCTTAGTTCTTAAGTGGGCGAAAACTGCAGCAACTTAGATACTAACACAGCATGAGGATGAGTTGTAAGTTGTAGCCTGGGCCTAGGTAGGATAATGAATGTACAATTGGAATCCATAATCTATTTACCGAACGGTGGTTTTTTTTTTAAATACTAAAGTGGATGTGCTTGTGAAAGCAACCCCATTGTAGGCCTACATAAGAGCTGCTATCAAAATTGATTTGCCAATTCTTATCATGAGCGCCATCTTTGAAGGCATGTTTGAGATTTTAATAATCAGCAGGCAGACTTTTCCAAATTGACTATGACGTATTTCAGTAGCCAATTAGTCAAATCTAACCCTTTTGTTGTCATCAATGTAAGGGCAGAATCAATATATTACGATAAAGAAAGCCGATAGTATAGACCTAATGATTTACAAAGTTTAATGCGATTTACCTCTTTGCTTTTTCCTTATCCTATTTCCTGACAATGGCGTTACTCTAATGTAGAGAGCTTTCGTCTTTTCTAGTAGGCCTAAGGTTTTTTTTGTATTTTCAACTAATTTTCTGTCCATGCTGCTGTAACTGAACCACGCATAGCAAAAGTAAGAGTCCCTGTTTCCCCTTTTTTCTTCTTTGCACAGTTCTTTGTTATAGTTTATTGGAGATTATTTCTTCAAGTTGTAGTCCTAAATGGTGACGTTTACTTTAGTGCCTGTTTATTTGTTGTTTTTGTTTATTTTATCCTGTTACGCTTTTTACAACAGTGTACTACCTGATTCTCTTGCCAAGTGCCACAATCTCCTCTCACTGGTCTCTGCGGTAGTGGCTTTGTGCACGGTGTATAATATAATCTAGTGTCTGACACTAACACACTTAATCTTATAGAATTCTCCCATTAGGCCGCGCGTCCACTGACATGTTTTGTCAGTTACAGTCCAGACTCATCTATATTATATGATATATATATATGAGCCTGGCCTGCAACTAACGACACTTGTCAGTGGACGCGCGGCCTAATCAAAAGCTACGAGCTGCAGGCCGACTTGTGCATCGATTGCTAGATCTAGGTCTTGAACCCTTTCCCTCGGCTTCAAGGAAGGTTCAGTAGAAAGTAGTACTGGCCTGACTAATAAGCGTTAACTTAGTTGACATTGTATGGCCGATATTGTAGACCTGTGTTTGTCTTAGAATGATTAAATCTAACCAGGCCAGCTTACAGATCGACCCCATGGAGTTGGCGGTGAACGAATAATACCAGGCGCTTTGATTTTGTTCTTTTATCACGTGATAGAATTGAAGCAGAATGACGTATTTAAGAAAAAAATCCATGGTTACCATGGTAACAGCGGCCATATTAAAAATAAAAAGCTTTTGTAAAACTAAATACTCTAAAGGGTGGGGGAGGGGGTGCCTTTTAAAATGGACAATTTTGGGTTAAATTACCATCTCACTATCTATTCTTCCAGCTGCATATTTCCGGCTGGTTTGTAATGAAACTTCGATTCATATAGGCCTAACATAAATTCCTACTCTGCTTGACACAGTCCTCGTTTTTTACATTTTCTTTCTACGAGCTTTGATTACGTAAAACAACGTTTTCTCAAAAATACAATTTGTTTCTAGTGGGTTTTTTATGTCCTTTTTTAGCTTCTGTTTGATTTGAACGAAGTTTTCTTGATTTTTGATCACATCAAAGCCAAACTGTATACAGATGGAAAAAGGGCAGGTGCATTTATAACTGAGTTATTGATGATTATGTAACCATATTATTGGGAGGTGTACCGACGGGTTACGTACGTTATCTATCTATAACTTGTGTCCTATTCAAGATATCCAAAAATCCTTCTGTATAAAATTTTATATTGCGCACATCTGACAATTCCCGGAATTTGAATAAAATGGTTTGGAAAATTAAAAAGCCTAATTAATTTTGCAAAAGCTGTTAAAATTCAACATGGCCGCCGTTATCTTGGTAACCATGAACTTTTTTTTACGCAGATCGTCCGCACATGGGATCGAACACGGGTGTTTCGCATGATAGGCGAAACCTCTAGTCATTACACCACAGACGCCGGTCCACGGGGGGGG
>JAUKPP010292851.1:0-10113 GCA_032273245.1 Phyllaplysia taylori
CTTGTTATACGTTCCAGGCTTTCCCCGTATCCTAATACCGTTTCAACTTTCGGGACGATCTTTTTGAAAAATATTCCTTTACTCGACTTTGTCCATAGGGGCTGCATTAATTTTTCCGTGATTCGGTTTTGTATGAGGTTTTTCACTTCGGATGTGTCTAGCTTTGTATTACTCCACTGTTAACACTCTAAGTTCATGTCAGTGCCAGGAAGTAGACTAGGACAAGGGAAACACATGGGAAAAAGTAGGAGAAGTATACCACACTGGAGCATCTGCAAATTACCAACGCGGGCCAGATAAACAGTTGGTATTTGAGCAGGAAATCACCGCTTCATTTGACAGTGACGAATATGGAAAGGTTAGAGAAATATGAAATGTACAATCATTAAAAAAGTAATTGTAAGTACAGGAGAATGCTATGGACATGGGTCTGCCAAGGCAATTCTGGCTGTATTTTCTTTTAACTGTCAATGGTTCATAACAAGGGATATCAATGGGATTTTGTAAAAAACACCTGACAATTAACAAAGTCAAATTTGCAAACAAAAAGACAGGTAAAAGACACAACTATTACAGAGTTGAACTGATAGTCTGCAGAACATTCTCTCTGTAGTGATCATATACGTTACTTGCATGACTCCCATATACAAAACACTAGACCAATATAAAACAAAGCAAAATAGACCACAGCAACAAAGAAAAGTCTACTATCACCTGTGGTGTAATGGTTTAACGTTTTACACATCATGCAGAGGACAGGTGTTCGATCCCTGTGATGGACGAAAATCTCTGAGTCTCTACTGGGATGTTGTGTCCCTCTCAGCGCTGGTTGGCACGGTTGAATGACCCTGCCTCTTAAATGACCTTACAAGGTTACAACCAGCATAAAAAAAAATAATAATTTAAAAACAAAGAAAAGGCTTTCCAGCTGCTTACCACAAATATAGGCTCAATTCCGTGCCTGCCAACATTGTCATTGATGCTTTTGGAAAAGACCATCTCAATGTGCTGCCAGAGAAACTCTTTAAGACCTTGCTCCTGACCCCATCGCTGTCCCGTCGCAGACGACCTTGACGTTTGATGGAACTTGTTGTGGGATGATGAAGCATGAGATAGAGGGGTGACGAGGTTGGACGGGGCCGAGAGAGGGAGAGTGTTGGGAATTCCGGAGCTCAGCTTACGACGACTGGCGCTGTACGCTCTCGGCTTCTGGCTCACTGTGGCATTTTCTGTAGGTGCCAAGGTAAATACTTAGTGCTATGCTCAGCGAGTTTTATTTTCATGCACTTTTCATGTGCATTTATAGTTAATAGCAATAGGTTGCCTATGCAAACAAATATTTATGATAAATGTTTTAGGGGGCACTTTTAAATCAATATAGAATATAAAACTGAGATTAACAAAAGATGTTCCTTACATTTCTTTATGGCCATGTCTTATACAAAGATTTACAGACAGGCGCTGTGGTGTAATGGTTAGGCTCTTCGCCTTGCATGCGGGAAGACCCTGGATCGATCCCCGATCGCGGGCGATCTGTGTTTTTTTCTGCTGGGATCTTTTCCCTCTCAGTCCGGGTTGGCCCTGACAGACAGGGTCTTAAATGACCTTACAGTGTTGCAGAGGACTTAAAACTGGTAACCAAACCAAACCTAAGATTTACATTACACGTAGTGCCATTTCTCTTAAGAAAACTGGCAACTGTGCTGCAATAATAAGACTTTTCACCTATCCGACGGAAGGTCTATGTTTTTCTACTCAATTCGTCCCGTTCAGCCAAGGTTGGCCCTTACAGGCAGGGTCGAAGTAGCCCATCTCTTAAAATGACCTTACAGTGTTGCGAGGGAAATAGGTAAATTTACCCATTCTTTGTTTCTCCTTTATGTCCTATGAAAAAAAAACACATCCCAAAATGTTACTTAATCCTTTGACAGCTCCAAGCTCTCCACACATATTCAATAAAAAGTGAAAGTGAACCATGGCACATTCAAGACTTAATGTCTATGTTGAATAAACCAAACACTTAATAACGATTGCAAAGCATTTTCTGTGCACTAGGAATGCGAGAGTCAAACTTTATTAAGAGCTTGAGTCCTAATTTGAGTACTTGAGAATTACTCGAGTAAGTACTCGGATAATTTCATTTACTCGAATCTTGAACACTGGATCAGTGTGTTCCTTTTTCCCTCTTTTCCCCATTTCTTGTCTCTTCACATATAGTATCGAAAAAAAATACTTCCCTATAAGGAAATACTGGAGTAATTACTCAAGTACTTTGAGGTTTAGGACTCGAGTAATTGAAAACCACTCAAGTAATTGAAAACTACTTGAGTGAGTACTCGGAGGGCGTGAATACCCGAGTACTCACACACCCCTACTCAGCACCAATACTATTCAATATCAAGTAATTTTTTAAGGATGTGTTTTTTTCTCTGGACATAAAGGAGAAACAAAGAATGGGCAAATTTACTTTTATCATTCTAAGAATATAAGTATTGCTTGCAATTGTAGCCTCTAGAAACGTTCCTTAGGGACATTCAATCTATGTAGATGAGCATCACAGAAACCGACCTTCAGTGACAGGGAAACATCTCTGCTTCAACTGCTGGGTGCTAAAGTCAACTGGATCTGACACTTCCGAGCGTTTACAATGGATGTAGACAAACTCCATGTTGGCAGGGACAGAGAAGAGAGAATTGTTCCTGGGGACAAGATACCAAGAAATTGATGACTTTTTTAGTAGTCAACTCTAATTGATTCGTGGGGTGCCAATTGGCTAAGGAAAAATAAAATCCCTGTAAACATGCACAAGAGAAGATTTAAAATTCACAGATGATATCACATAGTGGCAGCCGATTTATCATACTCAATTTTTACGTAAATCACTTTTTCGCATATTCCAGGGCACTGGCAAGGGGCGCATGTCCTGTAAAAATCTCCGACGATTTATAAAAAAAAACAGACCGCGGTCAAATTCAATATCATTGCAGTCAAACCTGTCTAAGACGACCACCCAATATAAAAAAAAAGTGGTTGTTTTAGACAGATGGCCGTCTTGGAGAGGGATAATTTAAAGGAGAAATATAATTTGGGAATCTATGGAAAGTGGTCGCTTGAGCAGGTGGTCGCTTCAGCAGGTTCAACTGTATCTTGATTAATACTGTAGCAGAAAATCAGTTATTTGCCTCTGCTGTAAAGTTGGAAAAATAAAGTTACGATGGTTGAGTTGCTACCCAGCGATATTTTCTGATGAATCTCTGATATCAAGACCATGTCTAAATAAAGTGCTATGTGACATTCAGCCGGTGAAAAAGAATGAGGGTCCGTCCTGACAAATCAAGCAGGTAACTTTGCCGGAACTCGCCTTAAAGCAAGCAAAATCCAGGCAATTTCTTTACTTTTACCGGAAATCAAACACATTTGTCAGAGCTGCAGCTTGAATAAACCACATACAAAATGTATATCTTACGAGATGTTTGTGATTGCCCGAGCTTTGCGCAGAATTCTGTAAATGATGTCTTCCATACATATCTGCAGCTTCTTCATTGGTGGATATTTCTGCAGGGAAGAGAATAAAGACATAAGCTGTGAGTTTAAGTGAACTTCTGACAAAGACTAACAAATAATATGGGGAATGGAAACTAAAGAGTAAGTTAACTTCATTTCACTATATTTCTCTTTAACAGCCCATTGAACAAACATCCCCATCTCTCTACTGGGATTTTGACCCTCTCAACCTCGGTTGGCCCTGACAGACAGGGTCAAAGTAGCCCGCCTGTAAAATGACCTTCCAACTTAACAAAAAAGGATTTCTGAACTTAAGCAGCAGTGTCAAGTATCCATGTCATTGTTAACTTCAAGATTTAACAAAATGAGAAAACAAACAATACTTCGTGAACAAACACAAAACCAAGTAAGTAAGTAAGACTTATAGAAGGCATACAGAACCAAAATGATAAACATTTATGGATTTTCTTAAATTTATGGAAAATGAGCATCTTTGAAAACCTCTTCAAGAGACCGACCTTATTAGCCTTGTTTGTCCCAGGTTCCCCATCATCCGGCTGCACGTCGATTGATGGCGTCTCAAAAAGAAACAACATGCGAGGTGTGCAGATGCGACCAAACTCTGCCCAGTCTTTGCTCAAACCCGGGACGGAGGAGAGGACATCCGAGATGCTGTTCTGTAGCTTAAGCCTGTGGATACACACAAATTGTTTAATTGTGAGGGAGGGCTGACGAAGGGGGTCATTTCTCAGATTCTAATGATATAGGCTTAAAACATCAAACTGAAGGGCATATTACATCCTACAATTTGGTGAAAAAAATTACGTTTTTCCTTGTATTTGTTGTGCAAGAAATTCAAATGAGTCTTAAGTCACATTTTGGCCATGAAAAGGTATTGGTATCACCCAAAAGCCTGTTTGTTTCCTTTTCAAACAGTGAAAAAATTATCATACTCATGAGATTTTGGCGCTGAAATTTTATTTTTAAAGCTGCTCAAGCACACATCCACCAAGAGAGAACAGAAAAGGGAAGAAAAACTGCGCTACAACTATATAGTTGGGCCATGTGTTCTTGACTGTTGTCCCATTGCAAACGTGTGTAAATTCTATGATGCAAGGAGACTCAGTCTCCCGCAGTATTTGTAATGAAAACATTCAGATATAAGATATGATAAGATAAGATATACTTTATTGATCCACTAGAAAATTATATTTGCTCTGTACCTGTTGGCTTCCTTACATTGAAGATTTTGCAATAAAAAAAAAGTACTTCTGAAGACCCAAATTGACTTTGCAGGGCTTTTTCTACATTTCAGGATTTGCGACTTATGACTAATTTGAACAGATCACAAAATGTTTATTGGAATGCAATCCAAATTGTAATGAGAGTGGTAAGTAATGTATGGTTTTGGGAAAACTTTTGTATGAAGATGCTGATAGAGAACAATTGTATTTCCCTTAAAAACTTAGTGTTTCTATGAAAAAAAAAATTGTTATTGGATGGTAGCCGAGCTGAGAAGGCAGTTGCATCTAGAAAGTAAAAGGTAAAAGTGTAGTATAATATTATTTAATCCAAACCTGATTGAGTCGACTGTGTGAAACAATCTCAGATATGCTGTGTCAAATGCTCCTCCTGGATGGCAGAGCTGAGGACAAAATCAGTATTCAATCTTAACGCTGAGAACCAGTAAACATTTCAGAATGTACTTATCCATGAAGATGATCAAGCATTTAAGTTACTCACATTTGTAGTGTCATGGATAAGCTCTTAGCTGTTGCAACCAGAGGAAAAAATAAAAGCCCTTTCTTCAAATGAAACACGGGGATTGGGCACTATAGAAATCTACTCATTATTATTATTATTAACATCAAACCATCTCATCACCACCAGCTCCACTCACCAACACAATGTGAGACAAGCTGAACAACATGAGGAGGTGCTGCGCATGCCTCAGCTCTTCCTCTTGGAGAACAGAGTACAGGTTCTGTGGGTGAAATAATATGAAGAAAATATGTGGAAAAAGGTATCAAAACCTCACATTGGCAGATTTGAGATATTTGTTTGTTTGTTTAGGATTTTACGGCTCCATCAACACTGTAAGGTCATTTCGGCACCAAGGAGGATTAGAGAGACACTGCATATATGAGAGAGAGAGAGACAAGTGAGAGGCAGAGAGGGGAGGAGAGGAAGGATATTATTATATATGTATGAACCTTTCTGTAACTTGTAACTACGCAATGTGTAGAAGCCAACAGGCACAGAGCAAATTTCCTCTTCTGGTGGATCAATAAAGTATATCTTATCTTATCTTATTTTCTTGAAAAATAAGATGACTCATGGACAAGACATGGGTAGACTTCACCTTTGTTTAACCTTGAAAGTGATGTTATTTTATGTGTAATGTGTATTAGACTGAGGTAAACTTCAGTGAGAACAAGAATGATTGTTGAAATTTGAAATGGAGTACATGTTAAAACCTAAGGATAGCCATGACAATTCTGTTATCAGATGAGGATAGAATGAGATTGGTCTTCCGTCACCCATAAGAATGCAGGTAAAATATAAAAACAGGAACGGGAGGAGGGTGGGATGGTCACTATGTTTGTTTGCAAGAATCTACTATTCATCAATACATTCCATCGATTGTGACGTGACTTTCTAGGGGATTGAGTGTCTCTATTTTTCAGACGTTGGATACAAATATTTCGGGAATAAAATGATGCGATGAGATGTGGGGTGGGAGTAGACTTGAATACAAGCAAAAATATTTATTTGGGGAAAAAAATCCATGCTATTCAACTTGTATGTACGGTATGTATAACATCGTTTGTGGTCTAATGATTAGGCTCTTGGCCTACCATGTAGAAGACCTGAGTTATTTGATTCCAACATTCAGGCGAGCAGCTGCATCTTTCTGCTGGCACATGCCCCTCTCAGTCCAGGTTGGCATGACAGGCAGGGTCGAGTAGCTTGTCTCTTAAATGACATTTTAGTGTTGTAAGGTACGAAAACTAGAAACAAAATCTTACTAAAAGAGAGAACATCACAAAGCCCCTGTTTATTAGTTACCAGTTTTACGTCCCCTGCAACACTGTAAGGTCATTTAAGAGATGGGCTATTTCGACCCTGCCTGTCAGGGCCAACCCGGACTGAGAGGGAAAAAATCCCTGGAGAAAAAAACCCAGATCGTCCGCGACCCGGGATCGATCTAGGATCTTCCCGCATGATAGGCGAAGAGCCTAACTATTACACCACAGCGCTGGTAAAGTCACTGTAACACAACAACAACAACAACAACATCTGACCTTTGTATTGTCCATGCTGTCCAGCTGCTGGCATCTCTCCACCAGGAGATTCAGGTCGTAATGAGATACGGCATGGACGTACATCACTTTGCTGTCGGCATCGTAGAAGCATTCGACTGAGCCCTGAAGAAACAACAGAACACACACTTTATTTGCTCATGAGTATACATAAAACACACAAATAACTCCCTATGTAAAGAGAGTATAGTATTAAAGTCAACTAATTAATAATCTATTGTCTATGCTTCATGATATTACTATGAGATTGGTTCTCAAAGGCAAATCTCTTTAACACAAAGACATTGTTTGCAAGTGATCCTGGCACTCTGGTGTGGTCTGTTGCCATTTCTTACTATATAGTAAAGCCCTTTTTCTAAACTACAACCATACAATATCCGCAGTGCGCTGAGACCATAACCACACAAATAAAAGGACAGTTTGCAATAGTATGTCAGGTTTTACATTTTGTAACAAACAAAAGCTGATTAACTTGTGGGCGATAGGCTCACTACAATCATTTACAACAAATAAGAAAATGAAATATAATTCGGAATACTATACCTCATTGATCTTTTCTTTCAAAAAGCCTTCGGTGCCCTGGAAAAGACAACAACAAAAAGGACTAAATAATAAAGAAGGTTGAAATGTTTCACAAAATCCTTGCCACTATCAAGACAGACACTTTGACTATGGATCAGGTAATTGTTTTGGATATCTTTGAAACAATAGAAAATTTTGTATTTCAAATAACTTTGCCGATGCTCGAAGACAAAAAAGAAAAGTACAACATTTTTAGCCTGATCACAACCCTAAGGCGGAGCGTCCACTGACCTGTTTTGTCAGTTGCAGGCCAGGCTCATGTATATATGTTGGTCAGTGGACGCTCCACCTTAAGGACGAATAAGACTAAAAATAAATACAACACTTGACAGAAAGCAGTAGAAAAACTAAACCAGAGAGTCGTGACATTTTATCTACACAGCTTGCAAATGAGAAACCTCATACCTCACCCCCTAAAAAAAGACATCACAAGATGAAAAAATCTTAACAGTCACAAAAAAAA
Organism: Phyllaplysia taylori; assembly: GCA_032273245.1. Classification (NCBI taxonomy): domain Eukaryota; kingdom Metazoa; phylum Mollusca; class Gastropoda; order Aplysiida; family Aplysiidae; genus Phyllaplysia; species Phyllaplysia taylori. The sequence continues at coordinate 7,873 of JAUKPP010292851.1, forward strand.
ACTTTTCAATGGATACACACTGCAAGTATACACTTCTTCAATGCACCTCCTGTATTTGTCATCTTTTCGGGGGAAAAGGTGAGACAGATAAGATAAGATAAGATAAGATAATCTTTATTTGTCCTTTCTACAGGAAATTTGGGGTAACAAAGATATCACATTCAATTAAAATATCTCACCCAAAGATAGTGTCTACAATCTCAAAATTAGCCTCCCTCCACACAATTTTTTTTTAAGGTGCACGATTTTCATATCAATATGATATGATGTCAGAAAACTATCTTTGTGAGAATACAATACACACAAAAAGATAATTCCTTCAAATAATGAATTCTTAATTCAATAAAACTTACATGAAATATGTCTCTATCGATCAATGGATTCAGAGGTGTGGCCTTGCTGGAGAAGGGGTTTAATCTCCCTTTGCCAATGACAGCAACAACACAGATATTTGTTCTGTTTTCTGGTGTGTCTTGCAGCAGCTCACTGCAATGATCAAAGATTGTAAAGAACATTGTCACTGTATCCATGTCAGACGAAATCATCTCTAGACCTATTTCTAAACCTAAGTCTAAAGCTGATTTACCTGCTACCATTAGCGATTGTTTGTTTCTTTGTGTTTATATTTTGGTAGTCTTTTTTTTTAGCTCAGATCTTAAAAGTAACAATAATATATATATATATATATATATATATATACTGTCATCCCCAGAGCATAACAATGAGTTTAAATCTCATATGTCTTTCTACGCTGCCCCTTGAAATGAATACTTTCACCTTAACATAATTCTGTCTCCTCCCCCCCCCCCCCCCCCCCCATTCACATTTGGATTTTGGGGAGTTTCAAGATAGGCTTAGCGTGATCTTGCAGTTCCATTCGTTAAAGTTAAGGCTCGGGTATCGATGTCGTCGGGTATCAAAGAAGAGTGAGCTTAGAAGCGTGAGATCAAGAAGAAATATTTATCAGCATTTGTATGTTACAATTCAGAACTATTTCAGTCCAAGCCTTGAGGCTATACAAGGCTAAGATTGAAATGGAAATCCTGAATTGTAACATAGAAATGCTGTTTCCTTCCATTCTCATGCTTTGTTCACTCATTTTCGATACCTAGACAACACCGATTTCAGATTTGACTTGAATGAACGGAACTACATGCTCACTGGCCTAGCATCTACTCTAGTAGTGTAGATCTAGAGTAGTAGTCAGGGGAAGATTGAACAATACAGGACCACTCGTAAGGAGGTAAGGGGGGCGGGGGGGGGGGGGGGGAAGGCTTAAAGGGATCTCCCCCTGACAAACAATAATTAATACATCTATCGGTGATTCTTCATTGAGAGAGATTAAAAACTGGGAAAATCATCGCTGGTCCTGTATTCTTCTATCTTACCGAAGTCAGCAAGTTGAATGATGAAGTCAACTTTTTCAGTGAGTGGCTTTGTAAAAATTGAGTCAATTTATTGCCAGTAAATTGAATGACCGATTTTGATTGACGACTGTGTCAGCGTGAGTGTGAGTGACAGCAGAGATTATATCTAGCTTGCTCCAGGTTTTGCCCACCTAAGATCGCGTAGGAATACATGGCTTAACTCTAGATTTCCATTTGGTGGGCGAGAAAGGGAGCTGGGCGAAATTTGGAGCACAAAAGATGGTTTTTATGAGATACGCATCGAAGTGTACCCAGCATCCTTGTGACGTTTAATCCATATCAACAGTGTGCTCAGTCACTGTGCAATAGAAGCACGTCCAAGAAAATCAGAGTCAATGGGAAACCGCGTTTGGTTGTGGCAGAGATTTTATAAGGTTTATGAGAAAAGCATCTAAGTTTACGCGGCGTCCTCATGACGTAATCACAGTCACAGTGAAATCGAAGCGCAGCATAGAAATGCAGTGTCAATGGGAAACCGCACTTGATTGTGGCCACGCTCGTAATGCACTGTTGTCATAATTTTGTCAACGGAGCGTTTCACACCTTTGGTTACATGGCCACATTCGTATTGTGTTGTTGACATGGAGCGTGGTAATATCCAAGCAGATCGGGTCAGTGACAGTTGAGTAAGAAAGAAGGAAAAGACAAAAGTGTTAGTGTTAGTGTTAGGACAAGTTAGAATTAGATTAGATTAGATTAGAGTTAGTAAATCCGGCACTTTTTCGTTTGTTACCCCAGGCCCAGAATCGAACAAGTATTCGGAATTATCGATACCGGCAGTCTAAAAGACGCAACAATGATGGGAAGATTGAAT